>CM065134.1:35495482-35540482 GCA_033026305.1 Cirrhinus molitorella
ATTGAGTGCATAACTGAACATAATTATTTGAAGGTTGACTTTTTTTGTATTAAAAACACTTTTCTTTTATTGGTCGGATGAAATATGCAAATTTTTTGAGATAGGAATTTTGGGTTTTCATGAGCTGTATGCCAAAATCATCAATATTAAAACAATAAAAGGCTTGAACTACTTCGAGTTGTGTGTAATGAATCTAAAATATATGAAAGTCTAATGTTTATCAGTACATTACAGAAAATAATGAACTTTATCACAATATGCTAATTTTTTTAGAAGGACCTGTATATATATATATATTATTTTGTGACTCACACTCAATTCATGGTTAAATAAGTTGTAGTAACTTGTTTTTCATAATTGCAGGAACAACTGGAAAAGTTTTTTTTAAGTAAACCTAATTTCCTCAATGTATTTTTTTTATTGTTTTTTTTTTGTAATTTATGAGTAATCAACGTAAAAAAAAATTTTTATTGCACAAATTAAGTTTCTCTTATATATATATATATATATATATATATATATATATATATATATATATATATTTAATTTTATTTGAGTAAACTTAATTTTCTTGAGTATTTAAAAAAATTGTGTATTTGTTACAAGTTAAGTTCCTCTAACTCAGTGTAGCTCAAATTAAAAATTAGCTTATTCTACAAATTAAGTTTCTTACTTTATTTATTTTAGTTAAGCCACAACATTTTGTTTTTAAAGTATATAATTCAGTTTCATTGTATATATATAAAAATATAGATTTTAGAAAACAAAATATATATTATTTTGCGACTTACTCTGCATTCATGGTTAAATAAGTTGTAGTAACGCTTTTTTAAGTAAACTTGATTTTCTTGAGTATTAAAAAAAAAAAATGTGTTTACCCCACAAATTAAGTTCCTTTAACTCAGTATAGTTTGTTAGTTGAACATAATTTGATTAGAAGTTGTCATAACTGAATGTTTTCGGTAATTGTCACATTTTTAAAAAGTGTATCACTCAGTTTCATGACATATAAAATGTAAATGTAACATATTATATTTAAATTTACATTCACAAATTTGGCAGGCATTTTTCTTTAAAGCAACTTACAAGCTGTAGTTGTAGCAAACAAGTTTAAGTAATCTTAATTTTTTAAACATTTTTCTTTTTAGTAATTAAAAAATATAATTCAGTTTCATGGCCTTAGTGTTTATGCATTTGGCAGAAACTTTTATCCAAAGTGACTTGCAATGAATTCAACCTTTAAATTTATATTTGCTTTCTCTGGGAATCAACCCATGACCTTCCCCTGATCTACTGTTTGAGCTAAGGGAATGGTTTACATCAAAGTACCATGGTATTACCACCTGACTAAGTATCTTCTGTAAGCACAAACCTCAGATATTCAAGAAAGCCAAAGGACAAAGGGAGAAAATAAACAGACGCTGTGTTTGTAAGGTCGGCAGTATCTCATTCTGTCTCTGGCATTTGGAAAATGCTGCGATATAAATCCCGCTCAAGTATTTCTGCTCCGGATCAGAGAGGAAACGTCACACCAGCAAACCATAAATTACCACGGTAAAGCCTCACAGAAAAACTCCTGGACCAGATCTTCTGGAAAAGACCCCAAAAAATGAAACCTGACGTCCTGAGACTGCGATCTCAGGAGGGATACTGTCTTTCCTTTTGTTTTGCACTGAATCAGATGGACGAAGCGAAACTAAATCCCATCTGTTCTCTTGCAAATGAATGTCAACGAGAAAATCGAAATGTACAACTTCTTCTGTCATGAAAACCTGTTGATTTTTCTTGCCCTCTGCAAGTTCTGTGAGAGACGATGCTTGCATTTATACATTCAGCTGATGCGTCGATCCAAAGCGGTTCACATCAAATGCATCAGTAAACCAACAACAGAGATCATTTAATAAGTACAGCAATAAAACCCCTGTGTTTAACAGCAGCGATCAGAGATACGGTGGAAAATAACCAGAACAAACCACGACTGACATTAGATGTGACTCCAGCAGGAGAAATAAACGGAAAACATCTTCGGAAGTGCAGGACGAGGCCTATTTAATGTCTGGCTGTTGGATGGTGTGATGTGATTTTATTCAGTTCTGGACTCAGAAACAATCCGTCTGTCCAGAGGAATTCAATTACAGCATGATTTCCAATCAATCTCACATTTACCTGCGGATCGGCATCACAAATCGAGTCTGTCTTTAGTTTGCATCTGCTCAAATATTGATTAAAAACCAAAGCTGGAGACTTAAACTCATCATTCGGTGACGCAGTGCTGCCACATACATATTATTTTTTCAAGTATGTCTCAAGTATGTCGTAATAACGAGATGTTATGTCATTTTAACGACATCTGTTCTCGTTAAAACAACATATTTTCTCGTAAAAACAACATACTTATCTAGGTAAAATGACATTTTCTCTAACATCTCTAACATAATATCTCGTTATTACAATAAAAGATGTTGTTTTAACGAGATAATTATGCAGTTTTTATGAGAAAAGGTGTCGTTTTAACAAGATAATTAAGTCGTTTTAACAACATAACATTTCTTTTTTACAAGAAAATGTCATTTTAACAAGATAATCATGTAGTTTTAACAACATATCTTGTTACTGTGAGAAAAACATGTTGTCTTAACAATACATCTCGTTATTACGAGAAAATATGTCATTTTAACGAGATAATTGTCATTTTTACAAGAAAAGATGCCGTTTAACGAGAAAACATCTCGTTATTACGAGAAAAGTAGTTGTTTAAAAAAAGATAATTATGTAGCTTTATGAGAAAATGTTTTTACGAGAAAATATCTTGTTATTACAAGGAAAAGAGATAATTATGTTGTTTTTACGTAATTTTTACTAATTATGTTAGCGTTTTAAGATAATTGTGTCGTTTTAACAACGTACCTTGTTATTACGAGAAAAGATGTAATTTTAACGAGAAAACATCTCGTTATTACGAGAAAAGAAGTTGTTTTAAAAAGATAATTATGTAGCTTTTGCGAGAAAATGTTTTTACGAGAAAACATCTTGTTATTACGAGGAAAAGAGATAATTATGTTGTTTTCACAAGAAAATATATAATTTCAACGAGAAAAGATGTTGTTTTAATGAGAAAAATATAGTTATAATGAGAAAATATGTTGTTTTAACAAGAAAGAATATCGTTATAACGAGAAAATATGTCATTTTAATGAGATCATTATGTAGTTTTAACAACATAACATCTGGTTATTACGAAAAATATATAGTTTTAACAAGAAAATATGTCATTTTAACAACATATTTCGTTATTACGAGAAAAAGATGTTTTAACAAGATAATTATGTTGTTTTTACAAGAAAAGATGAAGTTTTAACGAGAAAAGATGACGTTTTAGGGAGATAATTATGTCGTTTTAACAACATCTTGTTATTACGAGGAAAAGATGTCATTTTAACGAGATAATTATGTTGTTTTTACAAGAAAATATGTCGTTTTAACAAGAAAATATGTTGTTTTTACGAGAAAACATCTCGTTATTACGAGAAAAAGATGTTGTTTTAACAAGATAATTATGTTGTTTTTACGAGAAAAGATGACGTTTTAACGAGAAAAGATGTTGTTTTAGGGAGATAATTATGTCGTTTTAACAACATCTCGATATTACGAGGAAAAGATGTCATTTTAACGAGATAACTGTTGTTTTTTCGTGAAAATATATCGTTATTACGAAAAAAAAGTTGTTTTAATGAGATAATTATGTTGTTTTAATGAGATAATTATGTTGTTTTAACGAGAAAAGATGGCGTTTTAACGAGAAAAGATGTTGTTTTAGGGAGATAATTATGTCGTTTTAACAACATCTCGATATTACGAGGAAAAGATGTCATTTTAACGAGATAACTGTTTTTTTTACGTGAAAATATATTATTACGAAAAAAAGTTGTTTTAACAAGATAATTATGTTGTTTTAACGACAAAAGATGTCGTTTTACCGAGAAAACATCTTGTTATTATGAGAAAAGATGTAGTTTTAACAATATAATTATGCTCTTGTCATTCCAAGAAAAATATATCGTTTTAGCAAGATAATTATGTTGTTTTTATGAGAACAGATGACGTTTTAACGAGAAAAGATGTTGTTATAGTAAGATAATTATGTCATTTTAACAACATAACATCTCGTTATTACAAGAAAAGATTGTTTTAACAAGATAATTTTGTTTTGTTTTTTTTGATGAGAAAATATGTTGTTTTAACAAGAAAAGATCTTGTTATTACGACATAACTGAGAGGAAAAAAATAATATGTACGTGGCAGCAATGCATCGCCGTATCATCCCAACCCTACATCCAAACAGCATGTATTTTATCCATTAGTCATTTCACTTCATCAACTGATTTGTCTTCAAATGTCACCAAATGGACAGATCTAACTATTTTTGTGCAGGCTTTCCATTGACTTTCAGAGCTGTTCTTATGATCGTTTCTACCGGTAGATATTATTAGATCAAATTATGATTTATGAGTGTTTCATATAGCAGGTTTCACTCTATTAGTGAAGGTGTTTTTGACTGTATGAGCTTCATAAAGGCAAATCTGCACGCAAACACATTAACACACACACGTTTCTGCTTATTTCCTCTGACATCTATGAAAAATATGAAATCCTGTGAGCGCCTGATAAACTCCTGAAATAACACACACGAGAGCAGAGCCGTGTGTGTGAGAGACAGAGAGAGAGAAAGAAAGAGGGTATGAATCATCATCATCATCATCATCATCATCATCTAGTAGAGAGACGGAAGTAAACGTTTAGATGAGAGTTTTTCTGTGACAGACAGACAAAAGCAATGATTGTACTAACTGCACTGCTATTTCTTAGCAGAGCGACTCTTCTTAGTGACTCACTTCAGGGTTCACAAAATAGGAGCTTCATCAGTAAAAGTCATTATGAAATTCAGTACGAAAAGTTTCGAAGGAATTTAAAGTAAAGTTACATGCAGTTTGACAGTTGTTTAAGTAAATCGTGTGTCTCAGAGGCTGCAATGAAACTGTTCACGATATCAAACTACACGCTTGTTAACTAAAATGATTCAATTGTTTTTTAAACTGCACTGTAAACCCAAATTAGTAAGCAGAACTCAAAAAATTTGATGTAACTCGTTGCCTCAAATTTTTTAAGTTCATGAACTTAAAAATTAAATATTTCAAAAGTTAAATATTTAGATTACATGCTACATAAAACTTTTCATTACAGTTAAATTAAAACTTGTTATGAAATCAGCTTGAATATTTTCAGTTACAGTGTATCAGAAAGACTCTCAATATATACTTGCATTGAAATTGTCAAAAAACATGCAGTATATGTAGTCTTCAAATTTTGCTGTCCATCCTCAACCTAAGAACAGGCTCTACTCTTTACCACATCGGTAACACTACAAAACCAACATAACAGAAATCTATGCAAATCCTAACATATCTCAACATTTAAATACTAACTTATGTCTCCCTATGTTAAAACGCACAAAATAACACCTAATTTCAACATTTATTTTCCATGTTGTCTGATGCAAAGCATGCTGGGAGCTAGAAAACTCAATCATTCTAAGTTCACTTTACTACAACGGCATTTTGAGTTTACAGAACTTATTTCAATTAAGTCCAATAAACTTTCATTGTTATTTGAGTGAAAATAACTCATTTCATTTAATTAATTTCACTGTTCGGTTTTACAGTGTGAAATAAAGCTGCAATAAAATAAAATATACACTGAAAAAATATATAGACATGAAAATGAAATGATAAACTTTAACTGAAAGAATGCTGAAAGATGCTGAATTAAAGCGCTGAAATTACTAAATGGAAATAAATAAAAATGTAAAATATAACTGAAATTAAAATTAATTCTGGCTTTAAAAAGTAAGCGTTCATGCTGCCTTAAAAAATTGAGTTTAGTCAACATGAAATGTTAAGTTTCACTACATGAAAACATAAATATTTGAGTTGAGTAAACTTAAAATTTTAAGGCAGCACAAACAAACACTTACTTTTTTAAGTTGAAACAACTTTTTTTTTAATTTACAGTGTAATTAAACAATTATTATTATTTTTTTAAATTCTACAATTAAAATATAAAAATTAAAATTAAAAATTAAAAAATAACAATTTTATGGAAGCCTATTTCCACCACTGACAAAAAAAAAAAAAAAGTCAAAATTGTGAGATACAAACTTTATAATTCCCAATTGTGTGTTTATATCTAACAGCTCTGAGAAAAAAAGTCAGAATTGCGAGAAAAAAAGTTGCAACTACCTATTTATTCAGTGGTGGAAACAAGAATTATTTTATTTTATTTATTTATTTTTTATTTTTTTGCCGAAATAAAGCTGCAATAAAATAAAATAATCATTGGAAAAAAAACATACAGACATGAAAATGAAATTATAAATTTAAACTAAAGCGCTGAAATTACCAAATGGAAATAAATAAAAACGTAAAATATAACTGAAATTAAACTACTAATTAAACAGAAGTTAAAATACAAATTACTACAATTAAAGTTAGTTGAAAATATTAATAAAACATATATAAATAAAACTAAAATAACAATAGCCCATTGCTATAGAAGCCCATTTCCGCAAAAAAAAAAAAAAAAAATCTGACTATTTTCCCCGAATTGTGAGATATAAACACAATTGTGAGCTATAAAGTCAGAACTGTGTGATATAAACTTGCAATTCTGAGAAATAAAGTCACAGCTGGCTGATATAAACGAACAATTGTGAGTTATTCAATCAGAATTCTGAGATGTATACTCGCAATTCTGTGAACATGGTATTTTGCAAGTTTATATCTCACAATTCTGAGAAAAAAAAGTCAAAACTGTAAGATACAAACTCACAATTATGGAAAAAAAGTTAGAATTGCGAGATACAAAGTCACAATTGAGAGAAAAAAGTCACAATTCTGACTTTATAACTTGCAGTTGTGCATTTATATCTAACAGCTCTGAGAAAAAAAGTCAGAATTGCGAGATAAAAAGTCGCAATTACCTTTTTTATTCAGTAGTGAAAATCACTGAGGGAGTATTAACTAAAACTAAAAACAAAAAATGGAAAAAAAAAAAACTTAAAATAAAATAAACATTATAAATATACAAATAAAAACAAACAAATGTATTTTATTTCAGAATCTCATAACTGGAAATCATTTTTTTTTAATTATTTACAAAAAACGAATAATAATGACAAACACTTTATTATTAAAATGACAATAAAAATGTGACCCTGGACCATAAGTCAGTTTTTTTTTTTTTTTTGATATTGAGATTTATACATCAACTGAAAACCTATAAGCTTTCCATTGATGTATTGTTTGTTAGAATAGGAAAATATTTGACCAAAATCTGCAATCTGAGGGTGCAAAAAAAAAAAAAGAAAAATCAAAATATTAAGAAAATCACCTTTAAAGTTGTCCAAATGAAGTTGTTAGCAATGCACATTACTAATCAAAAACAACAAAAACAAAAACAAAATGTCTTCATGGAACTTGATCTTTACTTAATATCCTAATAATTTTGACCCATACATTGAAAAAAATAAAAAGTACAATTTCCAGCTGCCTTAAAAGTTTTAAGTTGAATCAACACAAATATCGAGGTTGTCACTTAGTACAACTTATCATTTCTTTGAGCTTAAACTTAAAATGAACTTCAAATTTTAAGGCAGCTGGGTAACAAATAATTCTAGGTGAACTCAACAAATTGTGCTTTTTATTTTTTACAATGTATGGGTCAAAATGATTAGGATATTAAGTAAAGATCAAGTTCCATGAAGATATTTTGTACATTTCCTACCATAAATATATCAAAACTTAGTTTTTGATTAGTAATATGCATTGCTAACAACTTCATTTGGACAACTTTAAAGGTGATTTTCTTAATATTTTGATTTTTCTTTTTTTTCGTACCCTCAGGTTGCAAATTTTGGCCAAATATTTTCCTATTCTAACAAACTTATTTTAAGTTAAATCAACAAATTGTTTTTTTGGCTGTTGCTACTGAAGACTGGTTTTGTGCTCCAGGGTCACATGCACAAAAGTAAAAACTAATTAACTTTTTTTATCACTGATACTAAAATAACGCTGTTACACAAACACAGAGCGAACAGCAGACCGACAGACAAAAGTGTTTCTGTATTCTCACTGATGGATTCATCATTTCTCCTTATGTTTTTCTCAATCTTTCTCTTTCCGTTCTTCTGCTTTAAACATTACATTGTTATGACAATCAACGATCAGACTGTCCTCTTTCCGTTCCTCGCTTATAAAACCCTAATCTATCTTTGTCTCTCCATCTGTCTGTCTGTCACAGGTGAAGAACAAAAGCAGACGACGCGCATGAAACAAACAAACAAACAGGATAAAAACAGTAAATATGTGTGTCTTACCTTTAGATGGAGCAGAAGGCAGGCCGGAGAAAACACACAAACAAACACAGAGAGAGAGAGAAAGAGAGGAATTGATCAGACAGCAGTAAATACTTCAGTTTTGCGCACAAAGCAGAAGATCAGGCAGACTTGAGGATGGGCTTTTATGAGTAAACAAGCATCCAGAACAACCTAGCAACTGCCTCCAATCACCCTAGCGACCGTAAAACTCCAGTGTGACATGTGACAGACGGATATGTCTGTGATTTGATGCTGCAGCTGCAGGACGCAGGTGTTTCTATACATCAGCTGCTCTGTGGCATACAGTAAAACACATTGTTTGTCTGATTTAACACCGTTTTCATGTAAATGTATTTATTCCTGATACAACAAAAACATTTAATGCATATTTAATCAATTATGCACACCATATTTGTGACCCTGGAGCACAAAACCAGTCTTAAGTCGATGGGGTATATTTGTAGCAATAGCCAAAAATACACTGTATCGGTCAAAATGATTGATTTTTCTTTTATGCCAAAAATCATTAGGATATTAAATAAAGATCATGTTCCATGAAGATATTTTGTAAATTTCCTGTCATAAATATATCAAAACTTAATTTTTGATTAGTAATTTGCTTTGCCAAGAACTTCATTTGGACAACTTTAAAGGTGATTTTCTCACTATTTTTATTTTTTTTGCACCCTCAGATTACAGATTTTTTTTAAATAGTTGTATCTCGACCAAATATTGTCCTATCCTAACAAACCATACATCAACGAAAAGCTTATTTATTCAACTTTCAGATGTTGTATAAATCTCAATTTCAAAGTACACTTATGACTGGTTTTGTGGTCCAGGGTCACATTTGTGTATTTTTTGGCAAAACGTGATTTTGTTCAAATTGACCAAAATTTTAATTAATTTGATTGAATTTTGTCATGAGACAATAAACCGTATATGAACATGGTATTTTGTGAGTTTATATCTCACAATTTGGAGAAAAAAAAGTCAAAATTGTGAGATACAAACTCACAATTACAGAAAATGTTAAAAGTGAGAGAAAAGAAGTCACAGTTCTGACTTTATAACTCGCATTTACAACAGCTCTGAGAAAAAAAGTCAGAATTGCGAGATAAAAAGTCGCAATTACATTTTTTATTCAGTGAGGGAAACCACTGAGGGAGTATTAACTAAAACTAAAAACAAATAATGGAAAAAACTTAAAATACAATAAACATTATAAATATACAAATAAAAACAAACAAACATTTTATTTCAGAATCTCATTTTAGTTTAACTTGATGTACTAAAATAAATATAAACTAAAATAAAAAGTAAAATTATTTTTTTTAATTATTTACAAATATTTGGCCAAATATTTTCCTATTCTAACAAACTTTTTTTAAGTTAACTCAACAAATTGTTTTTTTTTTTTTTGCTACTTGCTACTTAAGACCGGTTTTGTGCTCCAGGGTCACATGCATAAAAGTAAAAACTAATTCAACATATTAACAAACTGTATATGCATATTTAAAGCACATTTTAAGATTTGCATAGCAAATTTCAGCATATTTTTAATCAAATTTATTTTACAAAAGTACACTTAACTGTTATTTTGAACTATTATTTTAAATAATGCCTTGTTCTTATCTGACAGATATATTTTTTTCGCTGATATCAGGAACCTTCTTTACATAATAAATAATAGTTTAGCAACCAAATGCTACATCTACGATTCATGCCAAATTAGTTTCAGTTTTTATCGACTTAGCATTTAAAATTAATGTTGTTTGAAATGAACGGGCCCTATAATTTATTTTTATTTTATACATATACACTACTGTTCAAAAGTTTGGGATGAGTAAGATTTTTCTGTTTTTAAAGAAGATTCTTATGCTCGTCGATGTTCATTTTAACAAAAATACAGAAAAAAAAGTAAAAAATTTTACGATGTAAAACGTTTTTTATTTTACCATACATTAAAATTTTATTTATATCTGTAATTAAAGCTGAATTTTCAGCATCATTACTCCAGTCTTCAGTGTCACATGATCTTCCAGAAATCATTATAATATACTGATTTATTATCAGTGTCGATTTATTTTTTTTTTTTTTGGAACCTGTGATACCTTTTTTAGGATTCTTTGATCAATAAAAGGTTAAAAAGAACAGCATTTATTTAATATAGAAAGGTTTTCTAACAATATACACTACTGTTCAAAAGTTTGTGTCAGTGCATTTGTATTCTTTTTTTTTTTTTGAACAAAATTATATTTAGGCTCTAGAGAAGTCTCTTCTGCTCACTAGTTAAAAAAAAGTTTGTCAAGACAAACTTTGGAGTTGGCTTGAGAAAGCTGGACCCGAAAGTTTACATTTTAGTTTAGTTTAAAAAGTTTTAAAAAGTTTTAAGTTTGACGGTTTTCAGTCTGAAATAGTTTGAAGTTTAAAGTAGTTGCTAACACATTGTTAGCATGATTAACAAGTTGCTAGCATGTTACTAGCATGATTAGCATGACACTAGCATGTTGCTAGCATGATTAGCAAGTTACTATTGTGTTTCCAGCATTATTAGCATGTCATTAGCATGTTGTTAACATTTGTTAACAGTTGTTAGCATGTTTCTAGCATGATTATCAGGTCACTAGTGTGTTTCTAACATGTTTCTAACATAATTATAATGTCATTAGCATGTTGCAATCATGATTAGCAAAGTTACTAGCATGTTACTAGCACGTTGTTAGCATTATTAACAAGTTACTAGCATGTTGTTTGCAAAATGAACAAGTTACTAGCATGATTAACATGTAATTAGCATGTTTTTAACATGATTAACATGACACTAGCATGTTGCTAGCATGATTTGCAAGTTACTTGCATGTTTTCAGCATTATTAGCATGTTGTTAACATGATTAGCATGTAGCTAGCATGTTTCTAACATAATTAACAGGTCACTAGTATGTGGCTAACATGATTAACAGGTCACTAATATGTTGTTAACATGTTTCTAGGATGATTAGCATGCCATTAGCATGTTGCTAGCATGATTATCAAGTTTGCTAACATGTTGTTAACATTATTATTAAATTACTAGCATACTGCTATCATGATGTTAGAATGTTTCTAGAATGATTATCAAGTTGTTAGCTTGATGCTAGCATGATTAGCAAGTTACTAGCATGTTGCTTCCATGATTAGTAAGTTGTTAGCATGTTTTAGCATGATTAGCGAGTTGATAGCATTTCTCTAGCATGATTAGCAAGTTACTAGCATGGTTCTAGCATCATTTGCAAGTTACTAGCATGTTTCTAGAATGATTAGCGATTTGCTAGCTTGATGCTAGCATGATTAGAAGGTTACTAGCATGTTGATAGCTTGATGCTAGCATGATTAGAAGGTTACTAGCATGTTGATAGCTTGATGCTAGCATGATTAGCAAGTTACTAGCATGTTGCTAGCAAAATTCTAGCATGATTAGCAAGTTACTAGCATGTTTCTAGAATGATTAGCAAATTGCTAACTTGATGCATGCAAGTTGCTAGCATGTTTTTAGCATGATTAGCAGTTTGCTAGCAATTCTCTGTCATGATTAGCAAGTTACTAGCATGTTGCTAGCGTGATTAGCATGTTATTAGCATATTGTTAGCATGATTAGCTAGTTAGTTTGAGTGAGTTTGAATGGATTAGAAATAGCACACAGAAGTCTCAGTCTATGGCATTTTGTCCAGTTTTAATCATTATTTTTAGGAAAATCGTAAGTCTGACCGGTTAGAAAAGATATTGCAAATATGTCAGTCTGAAGATCAGGGGCGAGTTTGGAGTTTGTAGAGTTAAAGCTCTAATTTTACTCTCATAATAATAATAATAAGAAGAAGAAGAAGAAGAAGAAGAAAAAGAAGTTTAAATATCATTTCAGTAAACTGTCTTTCTCAAGCCAACTTAATAAAATTAGTTAAATATTTTTAGAATGTAAAACAGCTGTTTTCTATTTGAATATATTTCAAAAATCAATTTATTTCTGTGATGCGCAGCTGAATTTTCAGCATCATTGCTCCAGTCTTTAGTCACATGATCCTTCAGAAATCATTCTAATATTCTGATTTGCTGCTCGAGACACATTTCTGATTGCTATCGATGTTGAAAACAGTTGTGTTGCACAATATAAGAACAGAAAACAGAAATGTTTGGTCACACACTCAGACGGACGCAGCTCCTCAGCGGGAGTTCGGCGCAGGATTGGCGTTTCCTGTTGATGTCAGCGAGCAAACGAGCCCAAAACAATACGAGAGCATCCGCACACGAGCGCTAGGAAATCCTGCTCAATACGACACACACTGAAGCGCTTCACTTTCACTGCTCCACTAAAGAAACATGAAGATCAGCACTGATCAATGTCACTGCATCGCACACTTTCATTATTCACTTTTATGTACATCTCATGAAGAACAGCATCATCTGCACCTGCGAAATAAACTTCAGCATACCTTACATATTCATATCTACAGCTTTTTACAGCATTTATAGTTGACTATAGTTTTTTTTCATCTTTTAATTTCTGTTTTTATTTTAATTAAAGATTACATCATTTTGTTTTTGTCAAGTTTAATATTTTTTGTGACTTTATTACTGTTTTTTTTTATATGTATATATAAAACTATTTAGTACATGAAGTTAAACAACATTAAATATTATATTTATTTATTTATGTATAATTAATAATTTTTAATAATAATTATTTAGCTTTTTTGGGATCTTGATGAAAAAAGCTAAATATCTTTTTTATTTTATATATATATATATATATATATTTATTAATTTATAATTAATAATTATATATAATAATAATAATAATAATAATAATAATAATATATATATATATATATATATATATATATATATTCTTGATGAAAAAAGCTAAATATCTTTTTTTATTTTTGTTTCCATTTCAATTAAAGATTTAGTAATTTTGTCAAGTTAAAAAAATAAATGTGTCACTTTATTACTGTTTTTTAATATGTCTCTATATTTTTGTAGTCATTTTAGTTTAGTTTTAGATCATTTAGTACATTAAGTTAAGCAAAATGAAAAAAAAATATATTATTAACAATCATTTTTGTTAATTAAAAACTAATAAAATCAAATAAAAATATTAGATTGAAGTTAATATCACTGACTATTTTTTTTTACATCATCTTTTTATTTCAGTTTTAATTTGAATTACAGATTTAATAATTTTGTTGTGTTTTTGTCAAGTTTAATATTTTTGCCACATTATTACTGTTTTTTTAAATGTCTATATTTTTTTTAATTTTAGTTTAGTCTTAGATAATTTAGTACATAAATAAATTTATATATATATATATATATATATAATAAAGTACATTTAGTACATGAAGTTAAGAAAAATGAAAAATGAAATATATATATATATATATTAATTGTTATTAAGTACCCATTTTTATTTATTTATTTATTTATTTACAATTATCATTAACAAGATTTTTGGTTAATAAAAACTAACAAAATAAAATTAAAAAAAAATATTAGATTGAAGCTAAAGTAGTAAAATTACTAAAACGAAAACTAAAATCATAATTAAACAGAATAAAAAACTAAAAATATAAGAAAAATGTAATTTATTGCAAATTTACATATATGATGAACACAAGCAAAATATCTTTTTTAATTTTTGTTTTCATTACAATTTTAGTTTTCATTTTAATTAAAGATTTTGCAAAACTTTCTTTTTTTAACTGTTCTTTTAAAATTTCTATAAATTGTTTATTAATTTTATTTTGGTTTTAGATCATTTAGTACATGAAGTTAAACAAAATGAAAAATGAAATATATTATTTATTTATTTATTTAAATTTAATTTTATTTGATTAAGTACCCATTATTTATTTATTTTTAACTACAATAT
Organism: Cirrhinus molitorella; assembly: GCA_033026305.1. NCBI lineage: Eukaryota > Metazoa > Chordata > Actinopteri > Cypriniformes > Cyprinidae > Cirrhinus > Cirrhinus molitorella. The sequence continues at coordinate 35,509,820 of CM065134.1, forward strand.
CCCTGATTAGTTAACAACAATATTAACATAACAAGCACACATAAACACCAGCACTTTGGTGGACATACTGAATATGATTTAAAGGAGTAAACTGCATTGACTACATTTCCCATAATCCTCTGCGTGGCCAAAAAGCCTCTGGAAGAAACCCAAAGGTATATTTGCAGGTGTCAGTCTGTGCGGTTCTCAGGTGTTTTGATGATTCCAGATGGCATCCGCAATGCAAATCTTTCATTCAATATTCCAGCAGAAATGACATTCTATGTAAATAAACTCCTCCATATTCAAGAGATCTGACCCCTCGCTCCAGAAACACTGCGCACAAAGGACGCCAGCCATTCCACATGCAAATAACCGCACATTCACACACAAAAGACCAGCGTCGCCTTTACAAACACTGGAGGAAACGCACAAAATCACAGACAGTGATCAGATGATCAAGACTGCAGAGGAATCATTCCTCCACTGATGGATGACGCTTCAAAACACAACAGCTTTTACTCAGATTTTTTAACAGTCAAGGTTGCTTTAAATGCATTTTCAGCAGTTTTCTGAACGAAGGAAAGGAAGAGACCTCAAGATTTCCTGAAGGGCAGCGACGCTAAACGACAACAGAAACAACTATAATAATACTACAGTTCATGTTGGACATGCAGATTAAATCATTTCATAGTTGAAGTACTAAAACTAAAATAAAAATAGATAAATGGTATATAAAAAAAAAAAAAATAAAAAAAAAAAAACACTTAAATGACAATAAAATAAAATTAAATAAATATTAGACTGAAAATTTAAAACTAATATAAAAACAAAGATAAATCGAAAAAGAAGTGAAAAAAAAAACAATAAAAGCACCTAAAAACTATTAATAATTATTTTTGTTAATTGAAAACTAAAATAATAATAAAATAAATATTAGACTGAAAAAATAAAAAAAATGTTGTCTTGCCAACTAAGTGAAATAAATAAGTTTAAGTAGTAAAAAGAAAACTAAAATAAAAATAAAGATAAAGATAAATAGAAAAAAAGTGAAAAAAGCAACAAAACTGCTTAAAAATATTAAGAAAAAAATATTAATAATAATTTTTGTTAATTGAAAATTTAACTAAACTAAAATAAATTAAATAGATATATGACTGAAAATTGAAAGGAAAATTGTAAATGTCGCCTTAAAAACTGATATAAAAACAAAAGTAAATAGGAAAAAGTGAATAAAAGCAACAACAGCACTATAAAAATACTAAACAAACAACTATTAATAATTATTTTTGTTAACTGAAACTAAAAACGAAAATAAATAAATATTAGACTGAAAATTTTAGATTAGTAGGGGACAAAAAGTGAATAAAAGCAATAAAAGCACTTCAAAATACAAAAAAAAAAAAAATAGTAATTAAAAAAAAAGTTATTTTTGTTAATTGAAAAGTAAACTAAACTAAACTAAACTAATAAAATAAAAAATAAAATAAAATAAAAATATTAGACTGAAAATGTAAAGGAAAATCAAAAATGTTGTGAAATAAATACGATTAACTAGTAAAACGAAAACAAATAAAAATTGAGCAAAATAAAAATATTTACAAATTATAGAAATGACTAAAAAAAACTAAAACTTAAACTAAAATTTAAATAAATACTGAAAATATAAAAATCAAAGCTAAGTCAAAGTATTATTGTATACTAGAATAACATAATAATAAATAATTAATTAAACAATTTTAGTTTTTTGTTTCAAGATTTACTTTATTTTTCATTTCAGTTTAATTTAATTTTAGTTTTAGTAATTTTGTTGTGTCATTATTATTCATTTTTAAACATGTTTATATAGTTTTTATTAATTTTATTGCAGTTTTGCAAAAATTGAGAATTAGCTTCATCTCATTTGATTTGGCTTTTGTTTGGATCTTGGTGAACACAAAGCAAAAGATCTGATGGATTCACATCAAGAAACGCTCGTTTATAACTACTCCCAAATTTTCACTTCATCACTGCCTCTGTATTTTACAGTAAGCGCTGAAGAACTTCTAATGAAACACCAAGAACTTTAAAATCCGTATAATCAAATCAAGAAGCCTTATTTTTAGCAGCATACGAGAGGAACGAAGAGTGAGGAGAAGGAAAGAATCCCGCTGGAAACCATTTCAAGTGTCAAAAGATTTTTCAGCCTTTTGATTCGAGTCGCCGCGGCGATAAGAACCAGGGATGGGGAGGCGGGGTTGCCACGGATACGGAGCGGCGGCGATGACGGAGGAAGACAGCGGGAACGTCTGTTTCCTTTTTCATGCGGCAGTGGGAGGAACGAGACAAACTTAGTTTTTTGTCAAAAGAACAAAACTTCCCCGTTTAACTGGAGGGTGAAACTCCAAACGCAGAGATTCTCCGCTTCATAAAGCCCTGTTTGAGCTAAAAACACTCCGTTTGAGGTTTACAGCCCTAAACGCTCTCCTTATAAAGCATCATAGTCATTAGAATCACACTGAGAGATTCGGCTGCATGATTCACACATCAACAGACAAAAACAGACTCACGCATTAGAAATATGCCCAACATTAATAAACTGAACTGTATAAATGCATAAACGACAGATCAGATACGTGAATAATTGTATTTGCAATTTCTTTGAAGTTTTAATTGGTATTTGCAATTTTGTAAGTTTTAATTTAGATTTGTAAATTTGTACCTTTTCATTTGCAATTACAGTTTTGTACATTTTAATTGCGTTTGCAAGTTCCTTTAAGTTTTCTTTTGCATTTGCAATTTTGTAAGTTTGAATTTACATATGTAAATTTGTACGTTTTCTTTTGCATTTGCAATTTTGTTTGTATTTGCAAGTTCTTTGCGTTTTTTTTTTTTTAAATTTGTAAATTTTAATTGATAGCTGCAAATTTTTGTAACTTTTAATTGTATTTGCAATTTTGTAGATTTTCATTTGCATTTGCAGTTTTATAAGTTTTAATTGGTATTTGCATTTTTATATTTGGAAATTTTTATATTTGCATGTTATATTTGGAAATTTGACTATATATATATTATAAAATATAATTAAATAAAAATCAACTTAAATTAAAAAATATAAACAATAAATAAATAAATACAATATAATACAAAAACAACAAACAAACCAACAAAAATTAAATTAAATTAAATTAAATTTATTTCAGATAGTTGCCAATGCACTGTGGTACTAAATAAAAAACTAAATAAACTAAAAGAATAATAATAATAATAATAATAATAATAATAATAATAATAATAATAATAATGTTTTGTTGTTGTTGTTTTTTTTACAGATTTTAATATTTACATCTTCATGATCACCTTCTGATGCATTTTCCAGGTGCATTTGACCTCTTTCAGGTGTAAATAAAAAAACAAACAACAACAACAAAAAAACAATATAAAACTAAACAAAATAAAATAAAATAAAACAAATAAATAAAATAATAACAATAATAATAACAACAACATATTTTAAAAAGTAACAACAATAAAATTACTAAAACTTTAACTAACATTAGAGTGAAAACAGAAAATGACATTTAAAAATAAAACAGAAAATAAACTTAAACATTAAGAAACTTTATAATGAAGTAATAACTAAAACTAACAAATAAAAAGAATAAAAAAAACTATATAGATATTTGAAAAAGAAAAACAATAAAAAACTAAATGACTAAACCTTAAAAATTAAAATGAAAATAGAAAATAAATTTGAAAAACCTAATTCAACAAACGTTTAAAAAAAAAAAAAAATTAACAAAAACATTTAAAAAATGAACTATATAGATAGATATATTTTTTAATTATAAAAAGTTATCTAAAATTAAAGTGAAAACTTCAAAATATTAATACAATTTATAATAGTATATATAGTGTGCTCTCTCTCTAAACTTCACTGCACTGTAAATCAGCCTCTGTTGACCCTCTCATTGATTTTGAGTCATTTGTTGGCAACAATTTTGAAGCAGCTGAATCACAGTCATATTTAAAGACCCTATAAAATGAGAATAGTTTTTATTTTTTGATGCAGTGTGTATATCCTGGATCAGGTTAAATGTGAGTCTCTCTCACCTCTCCAGAGTCAGTCTCTGCACATTTTTTGTTACGTAATCAGACAAAATCCCAAAAGGTCAGAGAGAAGCATTCATCTGCAGTCGGCAGCGGCTCGGTTGAGTTTTTACACGCGGATAAATGCTGATGACCCTCGGCTTTGAGGTGACAGGACTGTGAGCGCCTCGATGCTGTTCAGGATGAAGAATGCGGCAGCGAGGTCAAACGTCTCCAAACACTCGCCAGCGAGCTTTAAAGCGGAGACGGAGAGGCTTTAAAAAAGCCATCTCAGGTGGAGAGACGCCGAGCTTCATCTGGACCGCCGCATCAGTTTTACATCCCCGTAAAAACACACGCCGTAAGTCTGAGTGCAAATAAAAGGGGTTACGAGTTTCCACTTCAGACAAAAGCACACGGAACAATTTAGGGATTTTATAGAGCAGTTCCCATCAAAATTAAGATTTACTGCAGGGACCTATACGGACACAAAGTTTAAACGAGAACAAAAAACAAAGAAGTTTACAAAGAAAACGAAGATGCAAAATAAGAATTTAAAATGTTCTTCTTCCTCAGAACATATTGAAATAACTCATATTAAGTCTTATTATATTATTATTGATATTAGTGGGTTTTTTTTTTCAAGTGAGTGGGTTTATGGTCAAACAAAGGGGAGAAAATGATTAAAAGCAAGAAATATTTCTGTTGTTTCAAGATGGTTCAAATGGTTTATTGCCAAGAGTTTTAGGAAGAGATACTAAATCTCTTTTTTTAGCTAGTCTCATGCAATTTTGTATGTTTTCTTTTGAATTTGCAGTTTTGTAAGTTTTATTTGGTATTTGCAATTTGTAACTTTTAATTTACTTTTGTAAATTTGTAAGTTTTCATTTGCAGTTTTGTAAATTTTAATTGTATTTGAAATTTCTTTTAAGTTTTAATTGGTAATTGCAATTCTGTAAGTTTATTATTTGCATTTGCAATATGTTTTCATTTACATTTGTAAATGTGTAAGTTTTCATTTGCATTTGCAGTTTTGTAAGTTTTAATTGCATTTGCAAGTTCCTTTAAGTTTTAATTGGTATTTGCAATTTTGTGTTTTAATTTACATTTGTAAATTTGTACGTTTTCATTTGCAGTTTTGTAATTGTAATTGTATATGAAATTTCTTTTAAGTTTTAATTGGTATTTGCAATTCTGTAAGTTTTCGTTTGCATTTGCAATTTGTAAGTTTTAATTTACATTTGTACATTTCTAAGTTTTTATTTGCATTTGCATTTTTATCTATTTTAATTGTATTTGTGAGTTCTTTTAAGTTTTAATTGGTATTTGCAATTTTGTAAGTTTTAATTTACATTTGTAAATTTGTAAGTTTTCATTTGCAGTTTTGTAAATTTTAATTGTATTTGACATTTCTTTAAAGTTCTAATTGGTATTTGCAATTATGTAAGTTTTCATTTGCATTTGCAATTTGTACGTTTTAATTGCATTTGCAAGTTCTTTGAAGTTTTAATTGGTATTTGCAATTTTGTAAGTATTAATTTACACATGTACATTTGTAAGTTTTCATTTGCTTTTGTAAATTTGTAAGTTTTCATTTGCAGTTGCAGTTTTGTACATTTTAATTGCGTTTGCAAGTTCCTTTAAGTTTTCTTTTGCATTTGCAGTTTTTTTGTTGTTTGCAGCAATTTTGTATATTTTAATTTACATTTGTAAATTTTAATTGATAGCTGCAAATTTTTGTAACTTGTTTGTTATTTGACATTTCTTTAAAGTTCTAATTGGTATTTGCAAGTTCTTTTAAGTTTTAATTGGTATTTGTAATTTTGTAAGTTTTAATTGTATTTGCAAGTTCTTTGCAGTTTTAATTGGTATTTGCAATTTTGTAAGTTTTAATTTTCACTTGTAATTTTGTACATTTTAATTTGCATTTGTAAATTTGTAAGTTTACATTTGCAATTTTGTTTTAATTTACATTTATAAATTTATTTCATTTATTTAGTAAGTTTTCTTTTGCATTTACATTTATGAATTTATTTCATTTATTTCATATTCAATTTTGTTTGTATTTGCAAGTTCTTTGCAGTTTTTTGTTGTTTGCAGCAATTTTGTATGTTTTAATTTACATTTGTAAATTTTAATTGATAGCTGCAAATTTTTTTAACTTTTAATTGTATTTGCAATTTTGTAGATTTTCATTTGCATTTGCAGTTTTATAAGTTTTAATTGGTATTTGCATTTTTTACGTTATATTTGGAAATTTGACTGATCATTTTAATTCTTTTAAGCATAAATTTCAATACTTAAAAAAACAATACTTAAGTATAGTAATTTTCTTGATTTAAGAATTGTATTTCCTCATGTGTAAATACTTTTTTTTCTGGAATTTTTAGGTTCTTGTAATTGAAAACAACAAAAATACTATAAATATAAATAAATATCCTAACATGGTTCACAAATGCATCTCAGGTTTGCATTTCAGCACAAATTCACCTGCTAAAAACTACTCAAAAACAATCAAACTCATTGAAACATGAAATTCAAAAGACAAATCAAGACAAACCTGTTTAATGTTTCATTGTGATAATAATAAAAAGCCATTAATGAACTATTAAGTATAATAGTGCATGATTTTAAGGCCGACAAAAAATGAGTTTTGCACTTAATTCTGGTACTATGCTGGTCACCAATTTGGTGTTCAATATCAAATTTAAGTGTAGAAGCAAAACCAGGTAAAAATCATTGAAAACACAGACACAAACACATTCCAGTGGCATTCCAGCACGCAATGCATGTGATTCACACACATACACACACACGCATGTGCTGCCACCTCCGGCTCTGTTCCCGTGGTGACCGAAGAAACGCATCTCGACAGCGCAGCAAATCTCCACAAGCAGCCCGGCAACCATCACCAGGGAGCCTGTCGCCGCGGTAACGAGAAGATGACAGGTGGATAGGAGCGCAATCTCGGAGCTTCGACCGCAGGGAAATGAAAGCTAATGCAGCAGAGATTCCTGCGGCGATACTCGTTTGGGAGAAGAGGCGCGTTCGGTCGCCGGAGGGGCCGAGCACCAACACTTATTCAACAAATAAGAAACAACAGCGCCTCAACACACCCGCTCACCGACTACCAAGACAGCATTTAAAGACTGTGCTTAACATTCAACAGCAAAATTAAAATAAGATATATACTAATACTACGTGGAACTATATATCGTTTTTGAGAAGAAGTCATTCCAGAATGCACTGCTGTTAAAAAATCCATCCAACACAAATGATTCGAATTTGAAGAATATTCACAAAATATTAAAATCTGCCAACATTCGATTTCATTGACAGTTTAAAGTGATAATAGGAAGCTCATTAAGTACACAGAGAAACATTGGGTGTAGCATTTTCAATTTTTACTTAGAAATTGCTAGTTAATTTCACAAATAATTACAAATATTATTTTTTTATTTATTCATTTATTCATTTATTGTAATTTTGTAAGTTTTCATTTACAGTTTTGTAAGTTTTAGCTGGTAATTGCAATTTTATATTTCAGTTTAGATTTGGAAATTTGTAAGTTTTCATTTGCAGTTTTGTAAGATGTATTTGATTTTTGCAATTTTTCTGTAAGTTTTCATTGGCATTTGCAATTTTGTAAGTTTTAACTGGCATTTGCCAGTCCTTTTTTTTTTTTTTTGTCATTTTCAACTGGTATTTGCATTTTTTTTTTTTTTTTTGGTAAATTTTAAATGATATTTGCAATTTTTGTAAGTTTTCACTGGTATTTGAAATTTTGCAAGTTTTAATTGGTAGTTTGCATTTGCTGTTTTGTATGTTTTAAGTGAAATTTGCAATTATTTTGTAAGTTTTCACTAGCATTTGTAATTTTGTAAGTCTTATTTGGTATTTGCCATTTCTTTTAAGTTTTAATTGGTATTTGCATTTTTTTTTTTGGTAAATTGTAATTGATATTTGCAATTTTTGTAAGTTTTCACTGGTATTTGAAATTTTGTAAGTTTTAATTTATATTTGGACAAGTGTGAGTTTGCATTTGCTGTTTTGTAAGTTTTAACTTAAATTTGCAATTATTTTGTAAGTTTTCACTAGCATTTGTAATTTTGTAAGTCTTATTTGGTATCTGTAATTTTTGGATGTTTAAAATGGTATTTGCAATTTCTTTTAAGTTTTAATTGGTATTTGGAAATTTGTAAGTTTTCATTTGCATTTACAGATTTGTAAGTTTTAATTGCTATTTGCAATTTTTTGTAAGTTTTCACTAGTATTTGCAATTTTGTAAGTGTTGTTTGGTATTTGCAATTTGTGTATGTTTTAATTGATATTTGCAATTTTTTGTAAGTTTTCACTGGTAATGGCAATTTCTTTTAAGTTTTAAATTATATTTGCATTTTATTTTTGTAAGTTTCAACTGGTATTTGCAATTTTGAAAGTTTTAATTTATATTTGGAAATTTGCACATTTTCATTTGCAGTTTTGTAAGTTTTAATTGGTAATTGCAAGTTTGTAAGTTGTAACTGGTATTTGCAAATTTTGTAAGATTTCATTTATATTTGGAAATGTGCCAGTTTTCATTTGCATTTGCTTTTAATTGTTATTAAAAGTTTTAATTGATATTGCAATTTTTTGGTAAGTTTTTACTGATATGTGCAAATTTGTTTGTAAGTTTTTACTGGTATTTGCAATTGTGTATGTTTTAATTGGTATTTGCTTTTTGTAAGTTTTAACTGATATTTGCAATTTTATTTGTAAGTTTTCACTGGTATTTGCAATTGTGTAAGTTTTAAGCAGAGCTACAATCTCTCAGTTTTCAGTTGTTTTTTGAAATTTAGCAAGTTATTGCTTATAAAAACCAGTTGAAACAAACCTTAGATGTTTAAGTGGTCTACAAAACTTTAAATAAGAACATTCCTGGTCTGTGTTACAAGAAAATACTTATCACATTAACTAAACTAAACTGCTACCAACTCAAGTTGCTCCTATGAAATAGAACAAAAGTGCGAGCGGACCTACGGAGGCGGTCGCCATGACGACAGAGACAGCAGCGTTCCTGTTATTGTCACACAGGTTGGTCTCATTGTCATCGGTCCATCTGCTGCTGTGAAATTCAGACGACCATGAAACATCTCTAACGTCTCTGTCTGATCTATTTCACATGCTTCACACACTCTCAATACTCCTCCTGCTTTCTTGTGTTTGTCTACGAAACGGTCCAACACTCCAGATGGAAAACATGCTGAGAGAGCGTGTTTGTGTGTGTGTGTGTGTGTGTGTGTGTGTGTGTGTGTGAATTCACTGCTCATTGACTAGTGTTTGTGTGAAAATCTCTCTAATAAAACACAATTACCACACCCGAGAAAGATGGAAAGATTTAGAAATAATAACAGGTGAACAAAAATGTCAAAATATTAAAGATATGGAATGCAATCAATCAGTATTTTGTCTTGTTTTCGAGGAAACATAAACAATGTAATAAAAACTAGATATTTTTACATAAGAAGTAACATAAGACAAAATTACAGCTTGTTTTTAGAGAATACATCTTGAATAAAAGTAGACTGAGTTTTATTAAACACAATGCATATTCTTTACTTAGTATTTTGGTCTTGTTTTCCAAACATCTTTCTTAAGCTATTCTTAAAGCAAGACACATTTACTTTGGAAGCAAAATTACTATCATTTTCTGAGTTCTGTTTATTTTATTCTTTGTGTTATGTTTAACGACATTGATTTTACTGAAAATAAGCAAAGAAAAATCTGCCAATGGAACAAAAAACCCTTATTTAACGAGTCATCTAAAATGGGATGAATATTTAAGGAAATTCTCAGGTAAATGTGTCTTGTTCTGAGGATGTTTTGATCTGGAGAAGAAGAGGAAGATTTCATGAAGCTGTGTGTTGATTCTCAGACAGCGGGAGTTTGATTCATTTTGATTGTGTGTGTTTGCAGAGATAAAACCCATTTTATTTCTCATCTCAGTAACAGTTTCTGAGTTCCGCTGTCGACTCCTGTTGAGCTTCTCCAGGAGAACCACAGCGCTCTTATTCACCTTTATTACAAACACATCCCACCAAACACACATAAACACACACACACACACACACACACACACACTAAGTAGAGTTACAATATCACAGTTTTCAGCTGGTTGTTGCAATTTTGTTTTAAAAGGGATTTGCAATTTTGTAAGTTTTAATTGATATTTGCATTTGCAATTTTGTAAGTTTTTATATTTGTATTTGCAATTTTGTAAGTTTATATTTGTATTTGCAATTTTGTAAGTTTATATTTGTATTTGCAATTTTGTAAGTTTTCATTTGCATTTTCAACCATGTAAGCTTTCATTGGTATTGCAATGTTGTTACTTTTCATTTGCATTTGCAATTATGCAAGTTTTAATAGATATTGGCATTTTTTAAGTTTTCATTGATATTTGCAATTTTGTAAGTTTTTATTTGCATTAGCAATTATGCAAGTTTTAATTAATAGTTCCAATTTTATGTTTTCATTTGCATTTGCAATTATGTAAGTTTTAATTGATATTGGTCATTTTGTATGTTTTCATTGATATTTGCAATTTTGTAGCTTTTCATTTGCATTTGCAATTATGCAAGTTTGAATTGATTTCACAATTGTGTGACTTTTCATTGATATTTGCAATTTTGTAACTTTTCATTTGCATTTGCAATTATGAAATTTTCAATTTTGTAAGTTTTTATTTGCATTACCAATTCTGTAAGTTTTAATTGATTTTGCTAATTTTGTAAGTTTTCACTGATATTTGCAATTTTGTAAGTTTTCATTTATATTGGCATTTTGTAAGCTTTCAGTGGTATTTGCAATTTTGTAACTTTTCATTTGCATTTGCAATTATGTAAGTTTTAATTTTTATTGGCATTTTTTAAGTTTTCATTGGTATTTGCAAATTTTATGTTTTTATTTGCATTTGCAATTATGTAAGATTTCTGCAATTTTGTGTTTTAATTGATATTTGCAATTTTAGAAGTTTTATAAGTTTGATGCAACACGCACACATACTCTCTTTCTCTCTCTCTCTCGCTCTCTCTCACACACACACACACACACACACACACACACACACACACACACTTTAACTGCTCAAAATGCTTCTGTTTGACCTGAATTCTGACTCCCAAAGATATTTTAAATGCTGTTGTGTCTTTTGTGTCAAACTCACACACTCAAACATGCACGTTTCCACAGCTGAGAAAATATAACCAGTCATAAAAGTGTTATGAAATTTTTATGTGTGAATCTTTAGAACTTATTTAGCAGTTTTTCCTACAGACATAGACACTTCAGTACAGTACTGTTCATTAAAAAGCGGTTTAGGAATAATAAATCTTCTGAAATTGCAGCACAAATGAAGTGAAGCGAAATAGCGTCAGTGAAAGCATCACATCACATTAAAGCAATCACAAAAACTGACATTTATTAGTTTTGATGATTAACACCAGGAGTGTCATTCTCCAGAACTGTATAACTAAGAAACAACTGTACAAAAAAATAAAAACCTACTTCATTTGTTATGAAGGTCTAATGGTTGAATTTTACACATGTCAAATTTGCATGTGAATTATTGTTGCTTTCTCTTACTAAATCATGGATTATTTTACTAAATACAAGATTCACTCACATATGGCATGTTAGTTCACAGACGCCAGCTCTAACTACACAACACACACACTTTCACATACACACACTCCATCCATCCCCTATGAGGGGGGCAATGCCGTCTCTACGGTAACGATGCGGTTAGATGGTTGTCACGGCGACGGCAGCAGCGATGCCATGAGTCATGAAGAGAGAAAAACTTAAAAACGCTTTTAAAAAGCACAGAAAAGCCTTTTAATCTGGCCGGCGTTGATAAAAATTGTCTGTTTATCAGACTGGAAGTGAGTGGAAGCATCCGGAGAACGGTGACATTTTCACCAGTGATTTAGTTTGCCAGTCAAGAGCTCTTCAAAGAAAAACAGACTCGCAGAGAGAGCGTCCTCCATTATCACCCGCCGGATAAAAACCTGCAGTGTTAACACTGTTTATTCCTCGTCTTTACAAAAAACAAGAGAGAAAAAGAGTGATTGAGTTCTTTGCGTCCTCTTTTATTCGACAGGTCTCAACGAGGGCAAAATAACACGGGAACAAGAATGAAACGAGCAGAAAAACACACAACTGACTCATCCGACTGATCTGACCGTAATCGACCATCTCTAGAGTGAATTCCATCAAAATCACAGTCATCTGCACAAACACACACACAGAAATTAAGAAAGAAAGAAAAAAAGAAAGTGTTCAAAGTTTGTTACAAACTCAATCAAAAAAGCCTCCTCAGGACCTGCTGGACTTCGTTACCCAGAACCTCCGGCAAATTAGACCCGTTAAATCATGACCCAGAAACAGCTGCCCTTTAAACCAAAGCACAAGACCTCCATGTGACCTCACATCCAAACACAAGGAACGGGAAACTCCATCAGACCGAAACCACTTCTGAAGATCACGCGAGTGTCACGATCCCACAAAGCAGAGGATGCTTACAAGAACGCTGCTATTGGCTGCAAAGTGCTATACGTTGCTTGGGTGCTGTGGGTGATTTCTTAAAAGTCTTTGTCAAAAGAGCTCAACCTTAAGTTATTCTAGTCTCTGGATATGACGCAGGAACACTAGAGTTAAAAGAAGTGATTTGATCATTCATTTGATCAAAAATACAGTAAAAAATGCAACCCTGGACCACAAAACCAGTCATAAAGGTAAATTTTTGAAATTGAGTTTTATATATTATCTGAAAGCTGAATACATACACTTTACATTGATGTATGGTTTGTTATGACCATATTTCGCCGAGACACAACTATTTGAAAATTTGCAATCTATTGAGAAAATCACCTTTAAAATTGCAATGCATATTGCTAATCAAAAATTAAGTTTTGACATTTGTACAGTAGGAAATTTACACAATATTTTCATGGAACATGATCTTTACTTAACATCCTAATGTTTTTTGGCAAAAAAACAATAGATTTTTTCACTATTTATACAAATATACCTGTGCTACTTAACCCTCTGGGGTCTGAGGTGATTTTGGGGCCCTTGAGGTGTGTTAACATGAACTGACATTTGTGCTTATTTCATCTACTTATAACATACTATTTGCCCATATGGAATTTTTTTTTTTATTATATTCAGCACAAACTGTGCTACAATAATATGTGAGAAAGATGGATGTACATGTTTGCATTTTGTATATATATTATGCATGGTTAGCACATTTTAGGAAAAAACATTTATCTAAAATATGGCCTTAATATATGGACTGGTTTTGTGGTCCAGGGTCACATATAAGAGAAACCTCTCTATCTATCTATCTATCTATCTTCAATGCACTATAAATCACTTTTGGATAAAAGTCTCTGCAGTTTATGTTGGATAATTTTGGAATCAAACTTCTTTTCATCATTAATTCTTTAGTTGTAATCAACTTTAATGTTACTTCTCCTATACTTCCCCTATCACAAATGTGAAATAGTATTACAATGTAAAACACTTGTTTTCTATGTGAATATTTAGTATCATTACTCCAGTCCTTAATGTCACATGATCCTTCAGAAATCATTCTAATATACTGATTTGCTGCTCAAGAAACATTTCTGATTATGTTGAAAACAGTTACGTTGCCCAATATTTTTGTGGAAAATACATTTTATTTTTCAGGATTCACAGATGAATAGAAAGCTCAAAAGAACAGCATTTATTTAAAATGTGACTTTAATTTTACACAAGTATCAGTTTCTTTCCAAAAATATCAAAAAATCTCAACTAACCCCAAATGTTTAAACAGTAGTGTTTTAAGTTTTCTGTCCAGTAAGTCGTTCTCCTCAAAGAGACAGATGATTTAAGTTTGAACCATGAGCAGTAATTTTGGTCTTAACAAACACCACTAAGTGCATTTCAGAAACACACAATATTTCAAGAGCTCAGCTTCTACGGTTTCACCTTAAACGACAGGATAATATTTGTGTAAGAAACTGAGAGGAAATAATTGAGGTTAAGATTTAGTTCAGATCCAGCGAAGCGTTCCTGCACTCTCTTTTCTTCATTGAGAAACACGTATAGATTTCTGCACTGATGACAAAACCACTGAACTCAAATGTGTCACTCTCAAACGCAGAAAAAAATCACTTTTCTTATGAAAGAAAGCTAAGGATGGCGGTCTCTTGAATCAAATTCCGGTGTGCGCCTTCACTGACGGCATCTCCGCTAACACACGGATCAAAGTCACCATGCCAACGGATGGCGTCACCGACGAAGGGTGCAGAGCCGGTAATTAAAGTGTCGTCTCCATGTGGAGTTCTGGTCATCAGAGAAATGCAGCTGTTTCCCAGAGAACTTCAGGAGGAGAGGAGCGCTCCTTCAGCGTCGCCATCAACGTGCTGAGCTCACACAAGCACTGCACATTCAGCTCAAACTCACTTCACTTTTATGCTGCTGATTCGCTCTAAAATTAGTTTTTTCGTGGGTCGACACCTTAAAGACTGCCAGAGAGGCATAAACGCAGTCACGCAGCAACACACACCGACACCAAAGACAAATCACAAATGAGATCGCTTAAAGTTCTCCACTTAAAGCAATTAGATCAACCGCAAAGCAACCACACCAAACCAGGGTCAGGGCCACATTATAAAAACCACATTATAATTCCTTCAGAAATGGGAAATCTAGTTTAAGCATCAACTTGGTCTCAGAAGTTTCTTCTTAAGAAATTCTAAATTTAACTGAGTGACTGAATTCAGTCAATAGCTGTCATCCAGTAAGAGTAAAGAGCTATAAAACGAGTTTTGATGTTGGGAGAATTTGATGAAAAATGTTTGAGTTCCTGAAATCTCTGACTTTTGACTGCAGACTTTACAATTGCGATCACTTCTGAAACTCAGGTTTTTCTGTTTTTCATCTCAAATACTTAGACATTTGAGGAAAGTATGAAGAAAACCACTTCTGTAATCTCTCACATGTCTCCTCAGTCTCTCATATATGTCTCAAATGGTGTTCTCAAAACAAAGATCTCAGTATTAATAATAAAGGCCATTAATCATTAATCAGCTAATATGTGCTAACCTACTTAAATTTCGAGAACAGAAACGCATTAATCCAGTTTCAAAATTCTTGTTTGATTTTGTTGTCATATTAGAGTTAAAGGTTTTTTACAGAGGGGATTTTGGATTTCTCTTTTTATCACTTTGTAAATTGGGACATACTGTCAACAGACAGAAAAAAAACACATTTTCACCAGTTTATCAGTTTTTAGGAAGGTATAAAAAAAGTGTGTGAATGATATATGAACAAACCCTTCTACAAAAACTTTCAGAATATAGACAGGAATAAACCTCTAAGTTTTGGTGTATGTAAGTGCTGCTGAAGTGGAGAAACAGACTCATTTAGAGAAAAAAAACGACCATTAAAGACAGTATTGTAAATTAAATCTACATATGCAAATAAAGTCTAATAATAAAACCAGGTGAATGATATATAAACAAATCCTTCTATAAAAACCTTCAGAATATAGATAGGTATGAACCTCTAAGTTTTGGTGTATGTAAGTCCTGCTGAAGTGGAGAAACAAACTCATTTAGAGAAAAAAACGACCTTTAAAGACAGTATTGTAAATTAAATCTACATATGCAAATAAAGTCTAATAATAAAACCAGGTGAATGATATATAAACAAATCCTTCTATAAAAACCTTCAGAATATAGATATGAATGGACCTCTAAGGTTTAGTGTATGTAAGTGCTGCTGAAGTGGAGAAACAAACTCATTTAGAGAAAAAAAAACGACCATTAAAGACAGTATTGTAAATTAAATCTACATATGCAAATAAAGTCTAATAATAAAACCAGGTGAATGATATATAAACAAATCCTTCTATAAAAACCTTCAGAATATAGATAGGTATGAACCTCTAAGTTTTGGTGTATGTAAGTCCTGCTGAAGTGGAGAAACAAACTCATTTAGAGAAAAAAACGACCTTTAAAGACAGTATTGTAAATTAAATCTACATATGCAAATAAAGTCTAATAATAAAACCAGGTGAATGATATATAAACAAATCCTTCTATAAAAACCTTCAGAATATAGATATGAATGAACCTCTAAGGTTTAGTGTATGTAAGTGCTGCTGAAGTGGAGAAACAAACTCCTTTAGAGAAAAAAAAACGACCATTAAAGACAGTATTGTAAATTAAATCTAAATATGCAAATAAAGTCCAATAATAAAACCAGGTGAATGATATATGAACAAACCTCTCAGTAAAAACCTTCAGAGTATAGAAAGGAATAAATCTCTAAGTTTTGGTGTATATAAGTGCTGCAGAATTGAAGAAACAAACTTGTTTAGAGAAAAAAAGACGACATTTAAAGAAAGTATTATAAATTAAATCTACATATGCAAACACACTCCAATAATAAAAACCTTCAGAATATAGATAAGAATAAACCTCTAAGTTTTGGTGTATGTAAGTCCTGCTGAAGTGGAGAAACAAACTCATTTAGAGAAAAAAACGACCTTTAAAGACAGTATTGTAAATTAAATCTACATATGCAAATAAAGTCTAATAATAAAACCAGGTGAATGATATATAAACAAATCCTTCTATAAAAACCTTCAGAATATAGATATGAATGAACCTCTAAGGTTTAGTGTATGTAAGTGCTGCTGAAGTGGAGAAACAAACTCCTTTAGAGAAAAAAAAACGACCATTAAAGACAGTATTGTAAATTAAATCTAAATATGCAAATAAAGTCCAATAATAAAACCAGGTGAATGATATATGAACAAACCTCTCAGTAAAAACCTTCAGAGTATAGAAAGGAATAAATCTCTAAGTTTTGGTGTATATAAGTGCTGCAGAATTGAAGAAACAAACTTGTTTAGAGAAAAAAAGACGACATTTAAAGAAAGTATTATAAATTAAATCTACATATGCAAACACACTCCAATAATAAATACCTTCAGAATATAGATAAGAATAAACCTCTAAGTTTTGATGTATGTAAGTGCTGCTGAAATGGAGAAACAAACTCAAGAAAACAGCCTGTTTAAATATATGTATAATACAATAACATATGAATATGTATTGCAATTGAAATCTACAGACGCAGATGGATAAAGTGCAATAAAATAAACACTTAAATGTGTATTTTGGATGTTTTCTTTTCACTAGTCTGAAAGAAGACATGTTATGGAAGCCAAATAGCCCAAAATCTCAAAATTGACCAGTGAACAAAAAACGATATGTCCGTATTGTCTTGTCTTAGTTTCTTACGTTTCGATAATATAGCCACAAAACATAAACAATAAGCATGTTAATATTAATTTTGTGTAAAGAACGCTAATCTTTATTTGCATAATACATTTACAACTTTACTGCCATGCCAACTCAACACCATAAACCCTAAAACAACTGTAAAAATTTATTTTAAACAGCTTTACAAAAAAATACATACATTTTAACAGAATAATTTATGTGATTTTCAAAATTATGAAACTGCACATTTCTACACTGTTAAGTCAACTTAAAATTATTTGTTACCCTGCTGCTTTAAAATTTTAAGTTCAGTCAACTCAAAAAGTGCATTCAAATTGAAATGTTAAGTTGCACTAAGTGACAACTTACATATTCGTGTGGACTAAACTAAAAATTTGTTTGTTAAACTTAACAGCTGTGTTTGTTACTCGGCTGCCTTAAAATTTTAAGCTGAATCAACTCAAATATCTAAGTTGTCACTTAGTAAAAAGTAACATTTCAATTTAACTAAACTTAACTTGACTGAACTTTAAATTTTAAGTTGACTCAACAAATTGTTTTTTACAATGTACCTTTAAATACTCCAACCCTTTTCACTCCCATTGTGAGAGTCACACATTTTTGCTTCTTATTTTAAAGAAAACAAGAGATGAGTCTAAATAAATTTTAGAACTAATCAAACATTAAACCACAAATGCTGTCGATTTAACTGTACTTTTGCTGAGCTTGGAATAATCCTTTAACAAGGTTGAGCAACAATGTCTGAGCAGTATTTTCTAGAAATAAAACTTTCCTCTGGGCACACACACACACCGGCTAACAAACTCCTCTGTGACTAAGTAACTGCAGCTTGTGGGGTTTGAAACATGAAACGTCTCGCTGAAACACAGACGTGTCAAACACACACACCTCCATTAATAACCTCCATCTAGTGATAATTAAAATGAGAAACAGAGAATCGGTGTAATAAAAAGGGCCTTGTCTAAATGTGCAAAGGGGTTTACAGTTACACAACTAATTCAATCTGAGCCTTCACTCAGGTGTGTGTGTGTGTGTGTGTGTGTGTGAGAAACAGGTGGGTGTGTATTGACTAATCTTTACACTCTATGATTACACCTCATCTCAAACACACTTGCATTCACACACACTTACACACAGTTGTGAGTTATTGACCTACTAGTGTTCGGTTTTTCATAATTATGGTCTATAACGGTCAGAGACTCCGCTGAGATCCAGAGGAAAGAGCAATCCATTAATCACACACACACTGCCGTTATAGTTTGTCTCAAAGCCAGGCTTACAACAGCCAACTAAAACGAAATCTAAAACCATAAAAAAATAACCTTTTATTAATAAACCTATGGTTTTATATCACCAGAGTAACATCTAATTACATTGCTGTGACATCACGCACCGTTGCGCGTCTGGGGTGTGACAGGTGATAAGAAGAGAACTGATAGAGCTCAGCACCGATGCTTTAATTGAACGTCCTGTTCTGAGTCAGACGATGGTGGAGATTGTGAAGCGGGAACAGACATTATTAAAGTCGTGGAGAGAAGAACAGGCCCTGAGCGAGATGTGGATTCAAACCTCTCATTAGTGCATGAAAAGCACAAAACTACTGCAGGGTGTCAAACTATGTTACGCATAATTTCACACACGACAAGCGCTCAACGGGGTTTTCCATTGCCAACATCAATAACAATGAGTCTAGGATAGGGGAAGTAACATTAAATTTGACTAGAATTAAAGATTTAATGATGAAAAGAAGTTTGATTCCAAAATTATCCAACATAAACTGCAGAGACTTTATCCAAAGTGATTTATAGTGTATTGAAAATAGATAGATAGATAGATATAGACAGGCCTCTCTTATATGTGACCCTGGACCACAAAACTACTCTTAAGTAGGACTGATATATTTATAGCAATAGCCAAAAAAAAAACATTGTATGGGTCAAAATGATCTATTTTTCTTTTATGCCAAAAATCATTAGGATATTAAACAAAGATTATGTTCCATGAAGATATTTTGTAAATTTTCTACCATAAATATATCAAAACATATTTTTTATTAGTAATATGCATTGCTAAGAACTTCATTTAGACAACTTTAAAGGCGTTTTTCTCAATATTTCGGGGTTTTTTTTGTTTTTTTTGCACCCTCAGATTCTAGATTTTCAAATAGTTGTATTTTGCCCAAATTTCGCCCAGACCATACATTAATGTAAAGCTTATTTATTCAGCTTTCAGATGTTGTATAAATCACAATTTCAAAAATTGACCCTTATGACTGGTTTTGTGGTCCAATGTCACACATATATATATAGATATATCTCATTACAGAGAAGCACTGAAACAAACCCATGGCTCACAGCGAGGAACCACAGGAGAGCAATGACTTCCAGTGGGACGTCCAGGGAAATGAGGCCTCGGCACGTGTGATCACACTCATTACTGAATCACTTCAGATTCAGATTCAGTTTACACTCCTGCAGCTGTTAATTCACATTCACACTGAGCTAATAATGACTGAAGCTGCACTTCTGACCAACATCATAAAAACAGACTGCAGCGTCTAATGGAGTAATGGAGTTTATGAATCAAAGATCTTCCTCCCTCATTCATAATTACTTCGCCTGATCATTAAGCCATTAACGAGGACTGATGCACATTTATGTGAATGAGAGAGACTCTAGTTTAAGATTTAAAAAACAGATGCTGAATTATTTATGTTTTTAATCTCTCATTTGCTCAGACACATCCATCATGCACCATCACTGATTATAACACTAAATCATGTGAGAAAAAAATCTCAGCTGCACTGTAAGGGTTTTTTTTTTTTTTTTTTTTTTTTTTGCATCTTGACATTATTTTCATAACGATTAAGCATATTTATTGCAAAATTACTCATTACTGTTATTTTATTCCCCTACCCTATTATTTTTATTACACAATGACCTGGTCTTATTCTTAAGAAAGGACATTTCCGACACTAAATGAAAAAGGGAAAAAAAATTAAAAAAAAAAAAAGTCTTGTGAAAGAATTGTGAAATATAACCTTACAGTTGCAAGTTATAAAGTCAGAATTGTGAGATATAAACTCGCAATTATGAGAAATACAGTTGCAATTGCGTCATATAAACTTTGTTCTGTGAACATATCAGTCTTTTTTTTCTCCTCAGAACTCAACTTTATATTTCACAATTGCAAGTTTGTCACAAAAAAGTCAGAATTGCGAGACGCAAAGTCGCAATTGTGAGAAGAAAAGTCAGAATTGTGAAATACAAAGTTACAATTATGAAAAAAATCTGAATTGTAAGATACAAAGTCACAAGTATGAAAAAAAGTCAGAATAGCAAGATACAAAGTCGCAATCATGAAAAAAGTCAGAATTGTGAGATACAAAGTTGCAATTTTCTAAAAAAAAAAGGGTCAGAATTGCGAAATACAAAGTCGCAATTACGAAAAAAGTCAGAATTATGAGATACAAAGTCACAGTTACAGAAAAAAATTTCTAAATTGTGAAATACAGTCACAATTGTGAAAAAAATCTGAATTGCAAGATACAAAGTCACAATTACTAAAAAAGGGGGTCAGAATTGCGAGATACCGAACAAAAAGTCAGAATTGCGAGATACAAAGTCGCAAGTATGAAAAAAAGTCTGAATTGCATGATACAAAACTTACCTTTTTCGTAATTGCAACTTTGTATCTCGCTATTCTGACTCTTTTTTTCGCAATTGCTACTTTGTATCTCGCAATTAAAAACGACTAAAAAAGGGTCTGAATTGCGAGATACCGAACAAAAAGTCATAATTGCAAGATACAAAGTTGCAATTACGAAAAAAAGGCAGACTTACGAGATACAAAGCTTCGCGATTATGAAAAAAAGTCTGAATTGCAGTATACAAATTTGCAATTTGTATCTCGCTATTCTGACTCTTTTTCGCAATTGCGACTTTGTATCTCGCAATTAAAAACGACTAAAAAAGGGTCAGAATTGCGAGATATTGAACAAAAAACAGAATTGTGAGATACAAAGTCACAGTTACAGAAAAAAAAATCTAAATTGTGAAATACAAAGTCACAATTGTTAAAGAAAATCTGAACTGCAAGATACAAAGTCACAATTACTAAAAAAAAGGGGTCAGAATTGCGAGATACAAAGTCGCACGTATGAAAAAAATTCTGAATTGCATGATACAAAACCTACCTTTTTCGTAATTGCGACTTTGTATCTCGCTATTCTGACTCTTTTTTCACAATTGCTACTTTGTATCTCGCAATTAAAAACGACTAAAAAAGGGTCAGAATTGCGAGATACCGAACAAAAAGTCAGAATTGCAAGATAGAGTCGCAATTACGAAAAAAGTCTGAATTGCTAGTTTATATCTTGAAATTCTGATTTTATTTCTCGCTATTTTGAGTTTATATCCTTCAATTCTGACTTTATAACTCGCAATTGTGCATTTATATCTCACAGTTCTGAGAAAAAAGTAAGAATTGCGAGATGTAAACTTGCAATTACAAGAAAAAAAGTCAGAACTCTGAGATAAAAATTCGCAATTACCTTTTTAATTTTTTATTCAGTAGCGGAAATGGAGTTCCATATATTCTTGAAGTTTGTGAGTTTCAGCAAGATGTAATTGCCTCTCTCTCTCTCTCACACACACACAGCTGCACCCGCAGTGACGGACACAAACGGTCATGTAACTGGATTTCACTGTATTCCTTCATGCTGCGTTAAAGAGTGCTGTACGGATCCACTGCCGGGAGAAACACAGCCAAAAGGGGTAAACGAGTAAAAAAAAAAAAAAACAGGCACACACACACACACACACACATACAGAAACGCTCACAGCAGCATTAATCGCTGGTCTGTGAAAGAAGCTCCATTGAGCAGCTCATTGCTGGAGGTTCAACACAACAGATACTTTCCCACTGATGATACACTGAGTGCAGAAACAGAGAGAGAGAGAGAGAATAGGGCACAGGGAATGAGTTTGTGTCCTTGTAGAGATCAGATGACATAATCATCCCTCTTTTAATAACCTATTTTTTCCTCTCCATCTCTCTGGTTCCCTCTATCTTTCTCCTTGTCTTTCTCCTGTATGTGTGTGTGTATGTGTGTGTGTGTGTGTGTGTGTGTGTAGTTTGACCCATCTGGCTGTTTCTTTCAGATCATCATATTGCAATTCGCTCACACACACCGTTGACCAAGTCAACCAGTTCACTAGTACTAGTGCTGATAGTGATGCTCTTAAACACTGTAAAAAAAAAAATAAATAAATAATAAAAAAAAAAAATTCCGTAAAATGCACAGTAAAAAAACGTCAGCTGTGATTGCCAGAATTTTACTTTAAAAAATATGGTAGCAATGTTTTAATGGTTTTAACTTACATTTACATTTAAATCCCGTAACCACCAAAAACAAGTGATAAGAAAGTCAAATGATGAACCAAACCACATCACAAGCAGCTTTTAAATACTAACATATAAAGAATATACACAATGTCATTCACACAAACACTAAACAACAAACATGGAACTGAAATAATGCAAAAAACATCCATTTAACAACATTAGATGTAACATACAACCATAATGTTCAAAATTGATAAGAAAAAACTAAGAAACATAGTATCTAAAAAAAAAAAAAAAAAAATTGAAATGTAAAGCAGGGAATTCTGGGAATGTCAATTTATTGGTTGTTCACTATAAATTTTACGTTCCTTTTCACTTCCAAAAGCGGTATACTACCGTAAAATTGCATGCAATGTCCAATACAGTATACAAGTAGGGGAACATACCATTAACCATTTAACAGGATTTTACTTTAGCATTTTTACAGTCTTTTACCATTAAAATTCACTTTTTTTACGCTTTAAAGTTGAGTAATAAGCACAGCATTTTCGCAATTACACAGAACACCACAGAAACCACACAGCATCACTCAGAACTCCCTAGAAAGCAAACATCTTGGCAACTACATAGGATGCATAATATAAATTATTTGTTGAAGCTGTAAATATGGTTGCAAAGGGGTGGAAAATGTCCAGGTAAATTTCGGGAAACTTTCCAAAAATCCCTGGAAGATTCCAAAATTTCTGGAATGCTTCCAAATGTTCCACCTTTTTGCAATCCTAGTTGTAAATAAAAGAAAGTTTACTAGAGTATGTTTCAGAAGAAAATGCTATTTAAGTCTTTACTACTTCAAAATTCCATGTGTTACTTGCTGCTTTTTCGCAATTATTTGTGGAATTAGCAATTTGTAAGGAAAAATTAATTTAAAGCAAATCCTGCACAAAATACTTTCAGTTTAGAATAAAATGCATTAAAGTCCAGTTCTGCTCGCTCAGGTACATCAGCAAACTCCTTTCAGAATCAGAACAGCACATATAGCTTTAAAACACACACACACACACACACACACAGGCTGTGAAATGCTACATTAAGCGTCATACTCGAGCTGCTGGACCTGTGTAAAGCAGAGGTGATTACTTGCTGCTAATGTATTTTAGCGGTGCATAAATCTCAGAGGAAGATACGGACAGATTCTTTAATGAGCCGCTGAACCCCACACCACTTAAACTACATCTGTTAACAGCATTTATATGAGACAGATGTGTGTGAGAGAGAGAGATGCATGTGTAATAATGCTCTGTATCAGCACAATTGTTTTTTGGCCATAAGTAATCAGAGCCACGCTGATATAGAGCGATATAGCATGGCCACGAGTGTGATATTGCAATTATACAACAAATAAACAGCACAAGTAAGTAAATAAAGAAGAACCAACCATGGAGAGTTTTTAAAAACATTTTGGATGCAGAACTACTCCCTTCAAATCTCAGTTTGACAGTTTGACATCTGAGTGCAAGCACCTGTTACTAATTTGAAAACGTAACTTAGAAGTAGTGATGAAGAAACATTGAGTTGCTGCATTAAAAGCGTATTGTATTACTGCAGTAAAAGCTCACTATATTATGCAAAGTATTATGAGAGAGAGATGGACTGGCCGAGTGTGATTACCTGCATCTCATACAGCATGCATTCTTCAGCTCAATCTCATATTCACAATAAAACATTAGTTTGAATGTCCTCTCAGGAAAGCGATATCTTTGTCATACTATCTTTTCATCTGTTAAGAGTTAATTTCCGATGACAGCGCTGCTCAGTGCATTCACTGGCTGCATCTTAAAGGTGTTGCTGAAACTGTTTACAACCCTGTTTCAGTGTCTTTCAATATAAAAGTCTTTACTGCTTACTCATTCATAATTATTTCGCCTGATCATTAAGCAATTAAGAAAGACTGATGCACATTTACGTAAATGAGAGAGACTCTACTTTAAGATTTAAAAAACAAAAAATGAATTATTTGTTTTTACTCTCTCATTTGTTCAAATACATCCGTCATGCAGTATCCCTGATTATAACACTGTGAGAAAAAAGTCTAAGCAGCACCATAAAGGGTTTTTTGCATCATGACATTATGTTTCTAAGCGATATCTTTGTCATACTATCCTTTCATCCGTTAAGAGAGATTTCCGATGACAGCGCTGCTCAGTGCATTTGCTGGCTGCATCTTTTTAAAGGTGTTGCTGAAACTGTTCCCAACCCTGTTTCAGTGTCTTTCAATATAAAAGTCTTTACTGCTTACTCATTCATAATTATTTTACCGGATCATTAAGCCATTAACAAAGACTGATGCACATTTATGTAAATGAGAGAGACTCTAGATTAAGATTTTAAAAACAGAAACTGAATTATTTGTTTTTAATCTCTCATTTGTTCAAACACATCCATCATGCAGTATCCCTGATTATAACACTGTGAGAAAAAAGTCTAAGCAGCACCATAAAGGGTTTTTTGCATCATGACATTATGTTTCTAAGCGATATCTTTGTCATACTATCCTTTCATCCGTTAAGAGAGATTTCCGATGACAGCGCTGCTCATTGCATTTGTTGGCGGCATTTTACAAGGTGTTGCCGAAATTAAAAATAACTTCATTGTTTACAACCCTGCTTCAGAGTCTTTCAATATAAAAGTCTTTACTACTGACTCAAACTCACTCTTTTGCCATCTAATGCTCAAAAATTAAAATAAAAAAACTAAAAGTCACCACCACAGTCATCATTAAAGTTGCCAAACCATTTAGTCAAAAGTACAAAGGCAGCGCTCTGATACAGCATTAAAAGTAAATATAAAGTTATGAGACCCCTAGCCAAAACTACTTGTTTTGGTACAAATAATAGATTCATGAGACTAAAGACTGCTTGTTAGATTTACCCAAAACAAATTATATCTCATGTTTAACCACTATAGAGACATCAGAACCAGCAGCAAATTTGAGAAGATAATTAGGTGTTATCTTTATTGAAATCTACACAACTACAGTACATTCTTGCCTAAACAACCGTTAAAACTACATTCTGTAACATCGACAAGAGTATCCAAAGTGATACAAATGGTGAAACGGCTGAAAAGACCTCTCAGCCAATCAGATTCGAGGACCAGAAGTAACTGCTGTAAATATGTTACATTTGTTATCTTTCTACATCATGTTTTTTTCTGGTTTCCTTATGTTCTTTTTTATTCTATGAAAGTAACACATTTTACTGAATGTTGCACTATGTATGTTTGTGTGTAAAACTTTGAATCTGATTGTATAGTTACAGTAGTTAAAATTTCAGCACAATAGCAACATTTTTTAAAAAAATACCTTTTTTATTTCAGTTACTATTTATTTCAAGTAACAAAAATGCCTCGAAAGCATAGCAAATCACTTTGGATGAAAGCATTGCAAAATGTATGATTATAAATTGTTGCATTGTTTTGCTTTCCAGTCTGTGATTGTGGCATCGGTGATTTCAGATTTTCCACTTTCTGATGACGTTAAATCCGGTCCCTTGAGATGATCAATTGCAAATCCTGAGCCGGTTGAATCCTCAGTGTGTTTAAGCGTCAGATTCATCACCACGCCGTGACTCAGTAGCTTGTATATGAAAGTCTAGTAATTGGCTCAGAGGAAGAGGGCGACTGAAGGGTCAGGTGGACTACAAATCCCATGAGGCTTTGTGTTTCTGGGTCAGTTATCTTCATTAGTGGAAAACTAGACGTGAGTAATCAATCAAACATAAGTAGAGCGGAACAGTCAAGAGCAAAAGATCACTACAACACATCTATCTATCTATATATTTATCTACACTGCCACTTAAACGTTTGGCACCAATAAGATTTTTAATGCTTTTATGCTCATGAAGGCTGCATTTATTTGATTGAAATTACAGAAAAAAAATGTAATATTGTGAAATGTTAATGCAATTTAAAACAGTGGTTTTCTTTTTAATATGCTTTAAAATATAATTTCGTCAGTGTCACATGATCCTTCAGAAATCATTCTAATATACTGATTTATTTTCAGTGTTGAAAACAGTTATATTTTTTGTAACCTGTGATGCTTTTTACAGTATTCTTTGATCAATAAAACATTAAAAAGAAGAGCATTTATTAAAAATAAAAAACTTTTCTTACAGTAAACACCTCGTTCAAAGTTTGAAGTCAGTAAATTTTTATTTCTTTCTCTCTTTGAAAGAAATTAATGCTTTTATTCAGCAAGGATGTGTGAAATTGATGAAAAGTGACAGTAAAGTCTTGTATTTTGAATAAATGCTGTTCTTTTTAACTTTTATCATGTGACACTGAAGACTGGAGACTGGATGCTGAAAATTCAGCTTTGCATCGCAGAAATAAAAAGTATTTTGAAGTATATTAAAATAAAAAAAAATTTTTTGAATTGCAATAATATTTCATGATATAACCTGTATTTTTGATCAAATAAATGGAACTTTGATGAGCATAAGATTTTAATTTTTTTTTTTTTTTACTTTTGAGCAGCAGTGTATCTATCTATCTTTGAATAATTACATGAAAGCATAACCTCATTATTTCTGACTAACAGTCTCTTTAACCTACACTATAATTACATTCATCTGTAGCTGTTCTGTGAAGCTCGACTCTTCTTTAATAACATGAGATTTATCTAATCGCCGAGTTCCTCCGCATCACGTCTAAACGTTATTTCTGCTCGCTTTAAGTCGCTTTAAGAAATCCTGTGCCAAGAACATGTTTGCAAATGCAGAAGAAATCTACATAAATAACAGCAGCGACGTTCCAGAAGCTTCTCAATTAATACACACACGGCTGCTGAGACCTAGTTCTGATGAAAGGCTTGGGTTCAGTCAGAAAAGGCAGGAAGGATCTGAGCTGCTTGTTCATCTACTCCAGGCTTCCTGCTGCTGCTGCTTTATTGTTCTGTGTTTATATTCCCGCTTGTTTTCGGAGTGAAGTCCCGTGTGGCTTTTGTTCGTATTAAGGTACGTGCCAGATAGTATGGAAACACCCTCGTCTGACGTTTTCAGATTTACGTCTTCACCTGAGCTCGACTCTGAGAGTCAAACCAACTGCAGCATCTGCTGCCAGAAGTTACAAAAACGAGAGTTTGCAGGAACTTCAGGGTCAGTGCAATAAAATAAAATATCTGTTTATGACTTCAAATGGATCTCTTTTGAAAGCACATGAAGTCATTGCCTTGAATTGTTTTTTTTTTTTTAAAGCTCTTCACCTCGACTCGCGCTGACTTTCTGTGCTTTTCTTTCTCGTCTGAATGGAGGGTTGATTAAGAGCGTTCTGTCGAATCACTCGCTCTATTAATGAATAAGCAGATTTCAAAAGCTGCTTTTTCCTTGAGTTTCTTTCTTTGAGTATAAAAAGCAAAATATAAAAGACGAAAAGCAATGATTCACACACTCACACAATATTAATACTAACAAGGTTTTTTCAGTTCAAGGAGATGAAGAAAGAAACTGAGAAATAGCGTTTAAAAATCAGAATTGAATTGATGAACTAGTCGAATATGTATATACCTTTATTATACATATATATTATACATTACAAATCTATTCCAAAATCCTTTCTAACATGTTGAAATGTTTCATAAATCATAAAAATAATTAATGCCACTCAATTGCCACTCAAAAGTTTGATTTGTAATGTTTTTTACGCTCATCAAGGATGCATTTATTTGGTAAAAAATACAGGAAAAACTGTAATATTGCAAAATGTTATTACAATATAAAACAATGGTTTTTATTTTAATAAATTTGAAAGTATAATTTATTCTTGTGATGCAAAACTGAATTGTCATCAGCTGTTACTCCGGGCATTATTAATTAAACTTGTAAATTAATAAAAATACATTTTTATTAATTTAACACTTAATGGTCAATAAAAGTATTCGTTTTTTTTTTTTTTTTTTTAAAGAATACAAATAAAAATGTACTGACCCCAAACTTGAACAGTATTGTATATTGTTATAAATACTTTCTATTTAAAATGAATGCTATTCTTTTTAACGTTTTATTCATCAAAGAATCCTGAAAAAAATCATCACAGGTTCCAACAAGAAAAACACAATTCTTTCCAACATTGATAATAAATCAGTATATTAGAATGATTTCTGAAGGATCATGTGACACTGAAGACTGGAGTAATGATGCTTAAAATTCAACTTTAAGTACAGATATAAATAAATTAAATTAGTAAATTAATAAAAATACATTTGTATTAATTTAACACTTAATGGTCAATAAAAGTATTAGTTTCTTTCAAAAAAAAAAATAAATAAATAAATAAAATAA
This sequence comes from Cirrhinus molitorella, assembly GCA_033026305.1. Lineage (NCBI taxonomy): Eukaryota > Metazoa > Chordata > Actinopteri > Cypriniformes > Cyprinidae > Cirrhinus > Cirrhinus molitorella. Next base: position 35,538,897 of record CM065134.1, read on the forward strand.
AAATAAAACTGTACTGACCCCAAACTTGAACAGCATTGTATATTGTTATAAAAACTTTCTATTTTAAATAAATGCTGTTCTTTTTAATGTTTTATTCATCAAAGAGTCCTGAAAAAAGCACAGGTTCCAAAAAACACAACTTTAATTCAACTCTAAAATTCAACTTTAATTACATATATAAATTACATTTTAATGTATATTAATACAGAAAAACATTGTTTTACATTATAACAATATTTCACAATATTGCATTTTTTCTGTATTTTTGATCTAATGAACATTGCCATAAAAATCCAAAATGTTATTACAATATAAATAGTGTTTTTTTTATTATTATTATTTTAATATACTTTACAATATCATTTATTCCTGTGAATTTATCAGCTGTTACTCCAGTCATTATTAATTACATTTGTAAATTAATAAAAATAAATTTGTTTTATTTTTTATTATTAAATTTAATTATTAGGTTATTAAAAACTTTCTATTTTAAATAAATGCTGTTCTTTTTAACGTTTTATTCATCAAAGAGTCCTGAAAAAAAAGCATCCCAGGTTCCAAAAAAATAAAAAATATTAAGCTGCACAACTGTTTTTAACACTGATAATAAATCAGTATATTAGAATGATTGCTGAAGGATCATGTGACACTAAAGACTGGAGATATAAATACAAATTTAATGTAAATTAATGCAGAAAAACATTGTTTTACATCATAATAATATTTCACAATACAGCTTTTTTTTTTTTTCTGTATTTTTGCTCAAATTAACACAGCCTTAAAAATCGTACTGATCCCAGCGGCTATATATATATATACATAAAATACATGTACTTAACTAAATTTTTTTCTCGTCATATGGGACTGAAAGAAATTTGGTGTCAAAACAATTAAATATGAATATATATTATAATCTACAATAACTGCAGTTACAATTATTCACGAGAACATATGACAGATTATAATTAATTAAGAACCATAATGCATTATATATAAAAGCTTTAAGCATTTGAGGAAAAACATCAGATTTATAGCTGGCATTTATCATTTATGCATTACTACTCAGTGCTGCTGGGGCACATAAAAAAATCTAATTATTCTAGGAACAAAGAGCCGTTTAACTAATTAATGTTAAAATTTTACAGACATCATTAATCTAAAATGAAGAATGAGTTGAATTGCTCTGCGCTTTATTTGCCTGGTTTAAACAGTGTTGAGTTTGTAAAGCCAGTGGTGAAGAAACGTTGCTTTTCTCGTCTGCTAAATTGAGCACAAAATGATTTGCTGTTGATTTACAGTTTAATACAAATAAATAAACAGCTGAGCTAAAGAAATCAGAAATGATGATGGTGTTCACAGCGAGGATGATTTATAAAATGCATCTATGAATGAACATGTCTGCGAAGTGATTAAGAATTAAAAAGACAGAAAAATCACTGGTTTTGTGAAAATGCTAAGAGATTTTGCTCTCAATCAGACTAGATTGTAGTTTACGTCACACACACACAGTTGTGGTGAACCATAGTCATTATCCAGAGATAGTAACTAGTCAGGATATTGACCACAAAACACAAGAGAGTTTGTGA
>CM065134.1:35542982-35562982 GCA_033026305.1 Cirrhinus molitorella
TGAATCCAGACGTCATAAGGTTGTGGGTTTGAATCCCAGACGGCCTGATTCATAAACAGATACAGAAATCAGCCACATTAATGCCAGAAAATGCCACTGCGGATCAGAAACCATCTGCTGAATAATCAGACAACAAGAGCTTGACCAAACACACCCACCATCAATAATCCACAGCGAACCTCTGCGACTGCACTCCTTTGATTAAATCATCCACATGCCTGTGCAAAACGCTGCACGCCTCAACATCAGCCCTGCAACGCAGCAAATACTCCTCTTATCAGTGTTTTACAGTCAAAACACTGTTAAAAACAAGACAACTTCTGTGTTTTGAGCATCTTTGTTTTGTTAATAGGATGAATCACTTATTCCGAGTCTTAAGTAGAACAGGTATATTTGTAACAATGGCCAAAAATGCATTAGCATTGGTCAAAATGATTATTTTTTTTATGCCAAAAATCATTTTGTAAATTTCCTACTGTAAATATATCAAAACTTCATTTTTGATTGGTAATATGCATTGCTGAGAACTTCATTTGGACTTTAAAGGTCATTTTCTCAGTATTTAGATTTTTTTGCACCCTACATTAGTTGTATCTCGACCAAATATTGTTATATCCTAACAAAAATACATCAGTGGACAGCTTATTTATTTAGCTTATTTATTAAGATGATGTGACACTTATGACTGGTTTTGTGGTGCAGAAAAATAAATAACTTGTTAAATTAAATACGTTTATAATAAATAATAAATTAAATGTATACTATACATATATAGTGTAAAGAAACAAATATACAAATAATACAAAAATATTCTATATAAATACTTTTTATTTAAATAGCATTTAAAACATACAATATACAAAATATATATTTTATTTAGTTGAATTTTTGTTACCTGGATAATGAAGATATTTGTGTTTTTTTAAATATGTATTTTTAAAATAAGTTCTTCCTCTTCTTCGTATTTTTGTCTTGTTTTCCAGTACAAATATTTAAACATTCTTAAATCAAGATACATTTACTTGAGATGTAAAATGACCTAAAAAAAAAAATCTATAAAATGTTTAGAGTTTTTGCTTAAATTGTGAAGATATTTGCTCTTGTTTTAAGCAAAAACTCACTTAAATTTGGTGCATTTTACAGAAAACAAGACTTAATATTTTAAGTAATTTTGCATCTCCAGTAAATCTATTTTGATTAAAGAAACAAAATGCTACAACTGCTTATTTATAAGCATGCTTATAAAAAATCAATTACAATTTACACAAAAAACATACAAAAATCTTCATTAATCAAGTAACAAAAATTAAACTAAATGCACAAATGTTTTATATTGTGTATTTTAAGTTTTATTTAAATAAAAAAATATTTATAGTGATTTTTTAATTTTTTTAATTATTATTATTATTTATTTATTTATATATTTATTTATTTTATTATTTATTATTAATTCAATACTTTATTTCTTTACACTATCTGGAAAAAAAAAAAAAAAAATTGAGAAAATCACCTTTAAAGTTGTCCAAATGAAGTTCTTAGCAATGCATATTACTAATCAAAAATTATGTTTTGACATATTTACCGTAGGAAATTTACTAAATATATTCATGGAACATAATCTTTACTTAATATCCTAATAATTTCTGGTATAAAAGAAAAATCAATCATTTTTACCCATACAATGTATTTTTGACTACGGCTACAAATATTCCCATGCTACTTAAGACTGGTTTATATATATTTTTTTTTACAAAACTGGCAAAAAATACTGAATAAGCAAGTTGTTTAGTTCTTGCTGTGCGGATGCAGTAGAGATTTAAAAGCAGCAGGACAGGCTTTATGCAACAATTAAGCAATTAAATGTATAATTAAAGCAATGCATATGCTTGATGAAGCAATAAGCCTTCGCAGGCTGCATTACACTAATTGTACCACGACTGAGAGGTGATGAAGGAATCGATATGCAGAAATAAATGCAACAGGGCTGAACGCACACACGCTGCTTCACACAGCCGTACCTGCGACGTTCAGACGCACAGAGAGCGACAGAGCGTGCCGATACTGCGCTTTATCAGCGGCCAGAGAAAGGCAGAACGAAAAAGAATAACAAGCAATTACATCCCGTGAGGGACGCGGACGAAACCGCAGAGGATATGAAGGTCCGAGACAAAGCCAGCAGAAATAATATGACGAAAAACGAGAGCAAAAGGTGATGATGAAGAGCATTTTCCACATCATCTGCTCCTCCTTTGCTGCATTTCATTTCTCATGCATCTCTTTGGTCCTTTTCTCTCTCTATCTCTGACTGTATAATGTCTTTTGTGATCAGAATGACACACACACATCCAAACACACACTCACTTACAACATAAACTCAGCGTGTGTGTGTTTATATCAATCTATCATTACGGCTGCGGTTTCTGGGTCATTAAAGTCCTCCTGCTCCTCACAGATGGACAGAAAAACAAAGAAAAAGATGAAGAATCACCTGCTCCACCTGTTTGTCTGGCCCAAATGCTCATCTAATATGCAAATGACTTTGATTTATGGCTGATTCTCAGCCTGTGTTTGTTTTACTGCAATTTTCTGCATAATTACTCAAGAAATTATTATATTTGATTTGTGCTGTGCAATATTTTTGTCTATATATTACTTTTGTTCATCGGGGATGCATTAAATAGATCAAAAGTGACAGTAAAGACATTTCTAATGTTGCAAAAGTTTCTTTTTCAAACTTTGACCTTTCTATTCATCTGTGAATCCTGAAAAATAAAATGTATGATAGTTTCCATAAAAATATTTTCAACATTGATCATAATCAGAAATGCTTGCTTGCTTGTTTGGGGTTTTTTTATTGATTTTTTTGTTGTATTTATTTTTTTATTATCCCTTTTATATCAGTGTGTAACCACCAAATGTAAAAACTGTTGTATTATATAAAAATTAATAAAAGTGGGATTAAAGAGAAAATCAGAAATGTTAGTTGAGCAGAAAAATCTGATTTCTGAAGGTTCATGTGACACTGGAGTAATGATGCTGAAAATGTAGCTTTGATCACAGAAATAAATTGTGTTTTAACAGACACTTACTTAGAAAACTGTTTTGAACTGTAATAATATTTCATAATTTTTACAGTATTTTTTATTTTAAAAACGCAGGCTTGGTGAGCAGAACAATGCGTTCTTTAAAACAACGTGTTGTGAAAAGTGCTACACAAATCAAAAATTTGACTTGACATGATCAACATTGTATCATTTTGGAAACATTATGGGAATGTTACTTTTGAATGTTACCTGAACATTCTGAAACATTTAAAAAATGTTACATGAACATTCTAACTTCCTATCAAAATATTATTTTTTTTAAATGTTCTCTGAACATTCAAAACATCCATGTTTTCAATGTTGTATTTGTCCTATTCATTATCATTTTCCAGATATTATTTTATCATTTCTTTTGAATGTATTCAGAGCATTCTGAAACAAGTAGCAACATTTAAAAAATGTTTGATGAACAAAAAGCTCCATGAATGATGTATAAGTAACGTTTCTGTGTGTTTTGAGAACATTATGATTGACCAAATAACTGAACAAACATTCTATTAATGTTATTGTAAGAACGTTGGCAAAGTTTTGAGAAGTTTTCAGCTAATGTTCTGTTAAGGTTCTTAAGGTAGTAACATTAATAGAATGTTTGTTCAGAGTTATCTAGCCTTTAATAACATTTGCACAAAAACAATTTATGGAACGTTTTATTTCTGACACATTTCAGCTGGATGTTTATCTAACATTTTTTAAACGTTTTCAACATTGCTAATCTTTTAAAATAATGTGTTGTGAAAAGTGCTACACAAATCAGTTTGACTTGACATGATCAATGCAGCGACATTACATTGTATCATTTTGGAAGCATTATGGGAATGTTACTTTTAAATATAACCTCAACATTCTGAAACATTTTAAAAAATGTTACACGAACATTCTAACTTCCTATTCAAAATATTATTTGTAAATGTTCTCTGAACATTTAAAACATCCAGTGTTTTCAATGTTGTATTTGTCATATTCATTTCTTTTGAATGTATTCAGAGCGTTCTGAAACAAGTAGCAACATTTAAAAATTGTTCGATGAATAAAAAGCTCCATGAATGATGTATAAGTAATGTTTTTGTGTGTTTTGAGAACATTATGATAGACCAAATAACTGAACAAACGTTCTATTAACGTTATTGTAAGAACTAGCCAAAGTTCTGAGAATTGTTTTCTGCTAATGTTCTGTTAAGGTTCTTCCAGTAACATTAATAGACTGTTTGTTCAGAGTTATCTAGTCTTTCATGGAACGTTTTATTTCTGACACATTTCAGCTGGACGTTTATCTAACATTTTTTAAATGTTACTATTTGTTTTAGAACGTTCAGAGAATACTCAAAAGTAACATTTCCATAATGTTTATCTATTGTATCCATTGTTTATCTATTCCATAATGTTTCGTCTATTACAGTTTTTTTCAACTGCTAAAAAGCGTTTACCAATACTTAAAGTACTTTTTCTAAACTCTTAACACAGCAACACACCTACATCACACAATTAGCCAAATAGTTCATTTTCTGTCCAAAACCACATTTTGTTAAATAAATTCAAACTCTGCATTTCAAAATGCTTAATACCTTTTTCTACATATATTAACTCTATAAAAACACAGCAAATCTTATTCAAAACCGAGTCATTCGGTCAAAACTTTAGCACTAGTTTCTGTTCAACAGACACATATAGTCAATCACAGCACAGTGATCGCCAAAATACTAACAGCTGATGGCTTTACAAAAACTGCATTACTTGTCATGTTTCAGTTCTACCTGCATATAATAGATAACATAAAATCCATTGTTTTTTTTAATTTAGCCTTGAGTTTGCCTTCAACTGAAACCCATTTTACATTTTGAAGTGTTGAATGTGTTCTTTCTTGAGTCATTACTTTACAGAATGTACAATAGAAAAAGATAGGGTAACCTATGCAGAAATTCATTTGGAACCTTGATTGAAACTGCTTTCCAGTGGTTAGGGTTTGGAAATGGATGGTGCCCCCATGGAAGCTGATGCCAGTGATCAACAAAACTTCCAACATCTTTGGTTACAATTTTGCCACAGAATATGTGTAATGGGTAACTGTGACCTTTTTATCTCACAATTTGGACTTCTATTCTTGGAATTGTGAATTTACATCTTGCAATTCAGAATTGTGAGATAAAAAAATCACAGTTACCCTTTACCCTTTATATTATGTGGCAGAAATAAGCTTTCATTCCACATAAGGGGAAAAAAACAAACATAAACATGCAGTCCAACACACATTCTTACTCTCCTCCCCTACTTCTTCTTCTCCCTTTTTCTAATCCAACTACTCCTCTACCTCCTACAACTATTTATCTCCCTCTCCCAAGCATTTTTTTCTCTCTCTGATTCTTTGTGTTGTTCTGCATCCACAAAACCAATTCAAAGATGTCTTTTTTACTCTGTGTTGATGTAATAAAAATAGCTTCAACACCTGACTATTCCTCTTAGTGAGACTGGAATCAGCTATTTCTAAATATTTCACTGATCTGTTATTTAAATTTGCTTATCAGTTGTTACAATATTTTATATAGAAATATTTTCAATCATTTTGAGCTGCTGTTGTTGCAGAAATAGAGGCTTTATACTGTATTTAAGGTTTGGAACATTAGGTCTTTATTTCTGACATGCTGTGTTTAAGCATTTGCAAAGAAGACTAAAAAGACCCATGATTTTGGTTTTGGGTAAACTTGTATGAAAAGAAAATGTTTGCATTTTAGAAACATGGTAATTGACTGAATATTGTGTGAAAACAACACAAATTGCGTTAATGGTATGGTCACAACAGACGCATGTTGTGCTAATTGTGTTTAGAGTTTTGAAAATGTGACTACAGATTGCACAAAAGTTGGTTAGCAATTGAAAAAAACTGTAATTACTAATTTGTTTTATTGGAGATAACAAAAATACTGTTTTCAACATTCATACCAATCAGAAATGTTTCTTGAGCAGCAAATCAGTATATTAGAATGATTTCTGATGGATCATGTGACACTGAAGACTGGAGTAATGGTGCTGAAAATTCAGCTGTGCATCACAGAAATAAATTACATTTTAACAGATATTCATATAGAAGACAGCTGTTTTAAACTGTAATAATATTTCACAGTTTTTACAGCATTTTTGATCAAATAAAGGCAGCCTCGGTGAGCAAAACAAAGCACTATAGAAATAAATTTGACTTGACATGATCAATGCAGTTGAGTGTATTGATCCACCACTGAGCGACTGAGTGACATTTTGCTGTGTGTGCATTTGTTTGCATTACACAATCTCTGAACTAAGACAACAGACGAGCAGAAAACAGCGAGACGGAGCAATGAGACAGAATCAGCCATGATGTAAAATCACCTCTCCAGTCTCTCGCTCTCATTAAGGTTATATAATCAATGGAGCTAATTGGCCATCAGCGTTGGCTCTTAACGAGGGGGCAGTGACAGTGGGCAGAGCCACATATGAGCCGTTAATGAGTTAATTAGAGGGCCTGCATTCACAAAACATCTTAAGGCTAAACGTAGCTCATAACCTACTGTTTCACGAGAAAATCTTAAAGCTAACAGACATCAATCCTAAATTTAGGACATAGAGTAATAGAGTATTTCACAAAGCATTTTAGAGCTTGTTCCTAAATCTGTGAAACATTAGGACTCCTGCACTGTAAAAAAACAAACAAACAAAAACAAAAACGCAATTTGTTGAGTCAACTTAAAATAATTTGTTATCCTGTTGCCTTAAAATGTGAAGTTCAGTCAACTCAAATAAGTTTACTCAATTTGAAATGTTAACTTGCATTAAGTGACAACTTAGTACATTAATAGCTGTGTTTGTTACTCGGCTGCCTTAAAATTGTAAGTAGAATCAACTCAAATATCTTAAAAAAAAGTTGTCACTGAGTAAAACATAACATTTTAAGTTGACAAATTATTTTAAGTTGACTTAACAAACTGTTTTTTACAGTGATTTGTTTAATTAACGACGCTTGGCCTGCACTTCACAATCTTTGTTTGAATGTGGCAACATTTTTATTTTTAAACCTTCATCTGAATATGAAATCTCTGACAGAGGCCCCTCCCCTATCAGCCAATCACAGTGTGCATAGTTAATAAGCAGGCTGACATCGTCCATAGTAATGAGGTCAACCCTGCCTTTAGTCTTAGCTTAAGGCTTCTCTCTATTTCTATTTCTTAGCAAAAGTTGGTCTCAGCAGCTTTGTGAATAGAGTAAAAAAATAAATAAATAATACACTGCAAAAAAAAAAACAACTATTTTTGAGTCAACTTAAAATAATTAGTTACCCTGCTGCCTTAAAATTTTAAGTTGAACCAACTCAAATATCTAAGTTGGCACTTAGTAAAATGTAACATTTTAAGTTGACTAAACTTTTTTTCAGAGTTGACTGAACTTACAATTTTAAGGCCGCCAGGTAGCAAATTATTTTAAGTTGACTCAACAAATTATTTTATTTTAGTTATCGCCGTACATTGATAATTGCGTATGTTTTTTGTATCACAAGTTTTTTAAATGTCAAGTTTCAATATGCAAATGAGTTCATTTGCAATGCTAATTTGCATACATTTCTAGTAAAAAACTGGATGAAACAATTTTTTAAATTCTTGTTTAATTATTTTGACATATTAGAGTCAAATATTTTTACAGAGGGATTTTTTATTACTCCATAATTTTAGAAAAAACTTATATGTGACCACAAAACCAGTCGTAAGTGTCAATTTTTCGATTTATACATAATCTGAAAGTTGAATAAATACGCTTTTCATTGATGTATGGTTTGTTAGGATAGGACAATATTTGGCCGAGATACTATTTCAAAAACTGGAATCGGAGATTGTGAGGGTGCAAAAAAATACAAATACTGAGAAAATCGCCTTTAAAGTTGTCCAAATGAGGTTCTTAGCAATGCATATTATATTACTTAACAAAAATTAAGTTTTGATATATTTGCAGTAGGAAAATATCTTCATGGAACATGATCTTTACTTAATATCCTAATGATTTTCGGCATAATCATCATTTTCACCCATGTGACACCGGACATGACAAACCCAAAAGCCCTCCTGAGAGGAAAGATAGCTCTATTACACCTCATTTGCATGAACTATGTCCTATGTAAATTAATAATACAGGTAGTAAAAAATATTTACTATGTAAAATAGCTATTTTCCATGTGCATATCTGTATTTTTGGCTATTGCTACAAATATACCCCAGCGACTCAAGACTGGTTTTGTGCTCCAGGGTCATAAATATCTAATCATCCCCCTGTAAAAACCTTTAGAATATAGACAGGAATAAAATGTAAAGTCTGGAGTTTCAGTGCTACTGAAGTGCAGATTTATGGCTCAGTGTGGCTCAGAAAACGGCCTTTAAAAGTACGCACTGCAATTGAAATCAATTGACACAAATAGATAAAGTGCTATAAAAGAAACACTGTCTTTTGTATGTTTTCTTTCCACTAACACCAAAATCTCAAACAAAAACCGTGTTTTTGCCTGCCGTGTCTCCCCTAAGCTAAAAACTTTTACTGCTATTGCAGAGAACTTTTATTGATAAGATGAAATGGTTTGTGAATACGGTCCCTGATCTACAGACATAGAAAAACATGACATACAAAAGGACGTATGATCAGAGACACACACCACGAGTAAAGCTACTGAAGCATGTGTTTGTGTGTTTATGCGTGTGTCGTACCTGTACTGCATCGCGGTGTGTGTCTCTGAGCTGAACGTGCCGCTGCATTGGTTTCTCTGGCGCTCTGATACACACTCAGCGCTGTTAAACGAGAAGAACAGCGTGATGCAGAGGGATAGAGAGAGAGACCTGCCGCCAACCACTGAACCAGAGTGAAGGACGAGAGACCAAGCAAAAAGAGACCTAAGTGTGCTCAGTGGACACCTTCTTAAACGCAGCTGTCACACACACACACACTCAGATAGAGACGGCTGACAGCAGCAGTTCTCGTCTCATTCTCACTTTCTATCTCTGTTAAGATGCAAATGCAGCACATCTGCTGTGTGTGTGTGTGTGTGTGTGTGTGTGTGTGTCTGACAGCAGATTAACCTCTCATATTGTCTGGAGCTTCAGGGTGAGACGCACAGCGGGTCACATGTGACACCGGACATGACAAACCCAAAAGCCCTCCTGAGAGGAAAGATAGCTCTATTACACCTCATTTGCATGAACTATGTCCTATATAAATTAATAATACAGGTAAAAATAGTAAAAAATATTTACTATGTAAAATAGCTTTTTCCATGTGCATATCTGTTAAAATCTAATTTATTATTACATTTGCAGCATCATTATTCCAGTCTTCAGTGTCACATGATCCTTCAGAAATCATTCTAATATGCTGATTTGCTGCTTCAGAAACACTTCTGATTATCATCAGATGAGCTGCACAATATTTTTGTGGAAACTGTGATACATATGTTTTTGTTTTTTTGTTTTTGTTTTTTTACAGATTTACAGATTAATAGAAAGCTATCTATAGTGAAAAAAATGCATTTATTTGAAATATAAATATTTTGCAACATTATAAATGTCTTTACTGTCACTTTTGATCAATTTATCTATTATATTATTTTATTATTTATATTATATCTATTATATTGTATATAAGTATGTGACCCTGGAGCACAAAACCCAGTAGTTTTTGTAGCAAGAGCCAAAAATACATTGTATGGGTCAAAATTATCAATTTTTCTTTTATGCCAAAAATCATTAGGATATTAAGTAAAGATCATGTTCCATGAAATTATTTTGTAACTGTAAATATATCAAAACTAGTTTTTGATTAGTAATATGCATTGCTAAGAACTTCATTTGGACAACTTTAAAAGCGATTTTCTCAATATTTAGATTTTTTTGCACCATTAGATTCCAGATGTGCAAATACTTGTATCTCAACAAAATATTGTCCTATCATGGCAAACCATACATCAATGGAAAGCTCATGACTAGTTTTGTGGCCCAGATATACATAAATAAGTCACAAGTTTAGGATCAATAAGATTTTTAATGCTTTTTTGAGACTTTTTATGCTCATCAAGGCTGCATTTATTTGATTAAAAATAGAGAAAAATGTAAAAAAAAAATTTAATTTATTCCTGTGATGCAAAGCTGAATTTTCAGCATCATTACTCAAATGTTCAGTGTCACATGATGAGTAGTGGCTGATGAAAATTCAGCTTTGCATCACAGAAATAAATTACATTTTAACATATATTAAAATAATAAAAAAATGTATTTTGAATTGCAATAATATTTTATAATATTACTGTTTTTTTCTGTATTTTTGATCAAATAAATGGAATTGATGAGCATAATATATATATATATTTATTCATTTATTTATTATTATTATTATTATTATTATTATTATTATTAAAAATCTTACTAATCCCAAACTTTTAAGTATCAGTGTATATTACATTACATTTAGACATTTAGCAGACGCTTGTATCCAAAGGAGGACAATGGAAGCAATCAAAATCAACAAAAGAGCAATAACATGCAATTGCTATGACAAGTCTCACTTAACGCAGTACACACAGCAAGGGATTTTTTCAATTATATAATAAATAAATAAAAAAAATATATATATAGATAGAATAAAAAAGAAAACACAAGGTAGTGTTAGAGGCCTTCTATTTGATTTTTTGTTAATTGTATAGAGAGAAGCTAGTGTTAGTCTTTTTTTTTTAAGAAAGTAAATGAATAGAGTATAAGTCTAAAAGGGCTTTTTTAACGAACAGAATTAGAAAAGAAGGTGCTAGAGTTAGTGGGGTCAAATAAAGATGGAAAAGATGTGTTTTTAGCCAATTCTTGATGATATAGATGAAGAGTTCAGATGCAAAACCCCCTAAATGACACTGAATGAATCAAATTCTTTTACTTAAAACTCACTAAAATCCCAGCCTCAGCCCAATCAGAAGTGCTAGTGCTTAGGTAGAAACCAATACTTCAGAGTCTGATAAAAAAATGCTTTTATTTTAAGAAAGACATCAGATGGATTAAAAAGCTTTTGCATCTGAACTCTTCATATATATATATATATATATATATAGAATGCTTGTCTATGGCTCTCTGTTTCTCCATACATATCTGTCAGTCTCTCAGTGTCACATTATCTAATCTTGTAATGGTCTCCTTTCTGATCTTTCCTGCGTTCGCTCATGATCTATTTATCCCTCGCTTTTTCTGTCTGTCCTTCAACCCTGTCGTCCTCCTGTCATCTTCTCTTTCTCTGGGGTGATAAAATCACTGCCTTGTTCTCTTCATGCAAACGAGCCTCTCTGACACACACACACAGAGAAAGAGAGAGAGAGAGAGAGAGAGAGACAGAGAGCGTTTAGGTTTAATGAAGAAAGGACGTATGTGTTTGACCGCTGCCGTCTGACCCGAAAACATCAGCATCATTTATTCATGCCGGTGTCTGTTTGCTCCATTAAGACTGAATGGGAGTTTCGTACGAGACAACGCACACGTTTAAAACACGAGCGCACACACTCAAAAAGCATGAAACGCATCGGCTGCGATCTCATTCAGCTCAAAATGAGAAACACACACACTTGTAATTACAAAGTCTACACAAACGGTGGTTCACAATAAGAACAAACCCATCAGAGCATGCATGCATTTGCTCATTTATACATATAAAACGTATTTTTTGTATACATGCATGCATTACTGATGCATTACTTTTAAAAATAAAGGCTGCAAATGGGTGTTCTTGAGAGCCTCCTTTTAGCAAAGAGTTCTTAAAGAACCATTTTGAAGAACATTTGTGACCCTGGAGCACAAAATCTCTCAAAGTCTTAAGTCGCTGGGGTATATTTAAATATACACTGTATGGGTCAAAACTATCGATTTTTTTTTTATGCCAAAAATCATTAGGATATTAATTAAAGATCATGTTCCATGACGATATTTTGTACATTTCCTAACATAAATATACGAAAACTGTCCAGCTGTCCACTCTTTCATTCATCTCTCTTTGCTTGCTGTTCAGTTCTTGCCTTGATTTGTTAAAAAAAGCATCCTAAACAAACAGATGCCTTTCATTACAGACATTAAGAATTTATATTGAGCTGTTTGGAGCTTGCTTCTGTTGTCTTTTGAATTTTTATGTGTGCATTTGTATCGCCAAAGCAGTGCAAAATAAGTGCATTGAATGTGAAATATCTCTAAAAATGCATTTTTAAAATGAAATATGTGACTATGGAGCACAAAACCAATTTTAAGTAGCATGGGTATATTTGCAGCAATAGCCAAAAATACATTGTATGGGTCAAAATGATCGATTTTTGGTTTATGTTCATGTTCCATGACCATATTTTGCAAACTTCATGCTGTAAATATATCAAAAGTTAATTTTTGATTAGTAATATGCATTGCTAAGAACTTCATTTGGACAACTTTAATGGTGACTTTCCCAATATTTACATTTTTTTGCACCCTCAGATTGCATATATTCAAATAGTTGTATCTCAGCCAAATATTGTCATATCCTAACAAACCATACATGAACGGAAAGCTTATTCATCAGCTTTCAGATGATGTATAAATCTCAACATTTCAAAAAATTGACCCCATGACTTGTGGTCCATAGTCACATTTTAAAAATCCATAGGACTATATATTTCTGCATTTGAAAGGTTGGATGTCCAAAGTTCTTCACGGAACCGTCGATGCTAATAAAAAAAACTTTATTTTTAAGAGCGCACAAGGTGAATAAACGCTGTGTGACTGTTCACTCTTGGCTCAGGATAACTAATGCAAAAGTGAAACCGAACAAACATCAGAAATTGAAAAGAAGAGTCATTCACACACAAACACGCACACAGAGGGATCTTCAGTATATCTCTCTCTCCCTCGGAGTCCATATAAGGGATTCTTTAGAGTTATTTCATGGTTTGAAGGATTTTCCTCATAAACCACGTGAAGAGCAGAAACCAGATTGAAAGCGAGTGCGTATTTGCCTTCTACAGGTTACACTGTCACTTAAGATGATTGGCTGAATACCAAGCTGCCTAAACTGGTTTTCCCTCTTGTACACGCCTATAACACACACACACACACACACACACACACACACACACAGGCTCATTTCAACACATTCTGCGTGACATTATGTTTGTCTACGTGTGTTTATGAGATAACATCGGAAAGTGTGTTGATCTGACTCAAGCGCCGGTGAGGTCACACACACACAAACACACGCTTATGATTTCCTCTGTAAATCATTCATCTGTTTTCTGACTATTATTCCTCAAGTCTTTCCTCTAAAGAAAGAAAACAATCTGGAATTCAAGCAAATCAGAAGCATACAGACAGATAGATAGATAGAAGGACAGACAGGTGTTGTTACCTGTAGGGAGTGCAGGACAGCAGCAGGTGTGTCGTCGGCTCTCAGGAACACTTGCTGTCCGCGTCTGAAAGACAAACCACAAGCATCAGAATGCGCTGCAGCGTCCGTCCCTTCGTCCATTCGTCTGTCCACTTCTGTCCAACTCTGAAACTATCTGTCTCTCTCACAAACACTTCTGAAGCTTCACTTTCAGCATCTCCTGTCCTGAGTGTGAGCATGTGTGTGTGTGTGTGTGTGTGTGTGTGTGTGTGTGTGTGTGTGTGTGTGTGTGCATGCAGCAGCAGCAGCAGCAGCAAGTGCTTACAGGTCTCTTCCTCGCTTCCTCTCATGAGCGTTCATGTCATTCCCTCCTGTGTGTCACAGCTCAGCACTCGCTCACTCTCTCACACACACACTCTCTCTCGTGTCGTGTCTCACGGAGGTGTGCGCTCGAGCCCTCAGCGGGGAACACACTGACAGCACACGCACAACACAGCCGCTCTTCTGTCCTCTCTCTCGCACACTCTCTCTCTCTCTCTCTTTCTGATGCTCATCAGGGTCCTAAAACCCTCCAAGTTTCTCTAAGCTTTATATATATATATATACACACTGCCAGTCAAAAGTTTTGACACACCCTCTCATTTAATGTTTTTTAAAGACGTTTCTTTTGCTTATCAAGGCTGTTTTCACTTGATCAAAAATACAGATTTTTTTTTTATATTGTTAAATATTATTACGATGTAAATCAATGTTTTTCTATATTACAGTTTTTTTCAATTGCTAACATACTTTTGTCCAATCTGCAGTTACATTTTCAAAACTCTAAACACAATTAGCACAACATGCGTCTGTTGTGACCATATATACCATTAACACAATTTGTGTTGTTTTCGCACAATATGCAGTCAATTACCATGTTTCTAAAATGCAAACATTTTCTTTTCATACAAGTTTACCCTAAACAAAAACCATGGGTCTTTTTAGTCTTATTTGCAAATGCTTAAACACAGCATGTCAGAAATGAAGACCTAATGTTCCAAACCTTAAATACAGTATAAAGCCTCTATTTCTGCAACAACAGCAGCTCAAAATGATTGAAAATATCTCTATATAAAATATTGTAACAACTGATAAGCATTTTTAAATAACAGATCAATTAAATATTTAGAAATAGCTGATTCCAGTTTCAATTGGAGGAATAGTCAGGTGTTGAAGCTACTTCCATTACATCAACATAGAGTAAAAAAGACCACTTAGATTTGGTTCTGTGGATGCAAAACAACACAAAGAATCAGAGAGAGAGAAAAAAAAAGAAACATTGGAGAGGGAGAGAAATGGTTGTAGGAGTAGTTGGATTAGAAAAAGGAACCTATGAAAGCTTATTTCTTCCACAGAATATAAAGGATAAAGGGTAATTGTGACTTTTTTTATCTCATAATTCTGATAAAGTCTGAATTTCAAGATGTAAACTCACAATTCCAAGAAAAGATAAAATTGTGAGATAAAAAGGTCACAGTTAGCCTTTACCATTTATATTCCGTGGCAAAATTGTAACCAAAGACCATATATGTTGGATTTTTTGTTGATCACTGGCATCAGCTACCATGGGGGCACTATCCATATTCAACCCCTCCCCACTGGAAAGCAATGGTTCCAAAAGAATTTCTGCATAGGTTACCCTATCTTTTTGTTTTGTGCATTCTGTAAAGTAATGACTCAATTCAGTTTTAGATAGTATGTTGCCAAGAAAGAACACATTCAACACTTTAAAATGTAAGATGGGTTTCGTTGAAGGCAAACTGAAGAAAAAAAAAACAAAAAAACAATATATCTAATTTATATCTATTATATGCAGGTAGAACTGAAACATGACAAGTAATGCAGTTTTTGTAAAGCCATCAGCTGTTGGTATTTTGACGATCACTGTGCTGTGATTGACTATATGTTTCTGTTGGATAGAAACTAGTGCTAAAGTTTTGACCGAATGACTCGGTTTTGAATAAGGTTTGCTGTGTTTTTATAGAGTTAGTTTAAGTAGAAAAAGGTATTAAGCATTTTGAAATGCAGAGTTTGAATTTATTTAACAAAATGTGGTTTTGGAAAGAAAATTAACTATTTGGCTAATTGTGTGATGTAGGTGTGTTGCTGTGTTATAAGTTTAGAAAAAGTACTTTACGTATTTTTAAACGCTTGTTAGCAATTGAAAAAAACTGTAATACATATTCAAATGTAATTTATATCTGTAATTTAAAGTTGAATTTCCAGAATCATTACTCCAGTCTTCAGTGTGATCCTTCAAAAAACATTCTATTAGAATGCTGCGTCTTTATAAATTTTTTTTTTTTGGAACCTGTGATACTTTTTTGGGGATTTTTTGATTTACAATCCAGTCAAATTAAATTAATTATAATTAATAATGATTTGTCTATAAGCAGCTATATTAAAAAGGCAAAAAGTGTAAAGCTTTGTTGAGGATTTTGAAGTGTAAAATTTTAAACGTTGTTTTTCCACTGATTAAATAAAAAAAAATAACGTTTTTTTTTTTTTAACAGCAATTCAATTTAACAACTAAGTAAAGAAGTTTGAATGATCTCACCATTGTCTGTCCAAGGTTTTAAAATTATTATAATTATTTTTAACAGGCTTATTTATTTATTACTCCAGTCTTCAGTGTCACATGATCTTTCAAAAATCATTCTATTAGAATGCTGCGTCTTTATCAATTATTTTTTTTTTTTTTGGAACCTGTGATACTTTTTTGGGGATTTTTTGATCAGTAAAAGTTTAAAAAAGAACAGCGTTTATTTCTAATAGAAAGGTTTTCTAACAATATAAACTGCTGTTCAAAAGTTTGGGGTCGGTACATTTTTATTCTTTCTTTTTTTGAAAGAAGTTAATACTTTTATTCAAGGATGTGATAAATTAATACAAAGTGATAGCATAGATTTACATTGTTAGAAAAGATTTATATTTTGAATAAATGCTGTTCTTTTTAACTTGTTATTCATCAAAGAATCCTGAAAAAGTATCACACGTTGCAAAATAAAATATATATATATATATATATATATATATATATGGCAGTGCAACTGTTTCCAACATTGATAATTTTAATGATAAATCAGTTTAAAATCAGTTAAAAAGAACAATTAATATATAAATCTTTTCTAACAATGTAAATCTATGCTATCACTTTTTATTAATTTAACACATCCTTGGTGAATAAAAGTATTAATTTCTTTCAAAAAAAAGGAAGAATACAAGTTTTCTGACCCCAAATTTGCACACTAGTGTATATTGTTAGAAAACATTTATATTTTCAATAAATGCTTTTTTAGTAACCTTTTATTGATCAAATAATCCTGAAATAGTCTCACAGGTATTTAAATTGAAATATTATTTCACAATATTACAATATTATTTACAATATTTTTTTTCTGTATTTTTGATCAAATAAATGCAGCCTTGATGAGCATTCATTCTTTCAAAACCATTCAAAATCCAAAAATATATTTTTTTTGAGCGGTAGTGTGTGTGTGTATATATAAATATATATATATATATATATATATATATATGTATGCATGTGACCCTGGACCACAATACCAGTCATAAGTCGCTGGGGTATATTTGTACCAATAGCCAAAAATACATTATATGGGTCAAAATGATTGATTTTTCTTTTATGCCAAAAATCATTTGGATATTACGTAAAGATCATGCTCCATGAAGATATTTTGTACATTTCCTACCGTAAATATATCAAAAATTTATTTTTGATTAGTAATATACATTGCTAAGAACTTCATTTGGACAACTATAAAGGCATTTTTCTCAACATTTAGATTTTTTTGCACCCTCACATTCCAGATTTACAATTAGTTGTAACACTTTATTTTGATAGTCCACTTTAGAAATTCTACTAACAGTAATTAACTTTGCAACTACATGTCAACTAGCAGTTAATAGAGTATTAGTAGACTGTCTGCTTAATATCTTCTAACACTTTCTTTGTCAACTTATTCAACTAACCCTAAACCTACCCCTAACAGTCTACTCTGAGAGTTAGTTGACATGTAGTTGCAAATAATGAGATTTAGTTGATATGTAGATGACAAGTAGTTGACATGTAGCTACAAAGTTACTTACAGTTAGTAGAATGTCTAAAGTGGACTATCAAAATAAAGTGTAACCCAGCCAAATATTGTCCTATCATAACAAACTGTACATAAATGGAAAGCTTATTTATTCAGCTTTTTCATTACCCTGACTGGTTTTGTGGTCCAGGGTCACATATTATTACATTTTTTCTTTTACTCAATTACAAGTCCATTTTTCAATGCTTAAACTGAATTCAAACCTCTAAGCAAAATGCCCAGGTTATTATGATTATTTTATTAATTTTACAATCCAGTCAAATTAAATTAATTATAATTAATAATGATTTGTCTATAAACAGCTATATTAAAAAGGCAAAAAGTGTAAAGCTTTGTTGAGGATTTTGAAGTGTAACATTTGAAAATTGAAATTTGTTTTTCCACTGATTAAATAAAAGAAAGGTTTTTAACAGCAATTTAAACAACTAAGTAAAGAAGTTTGAATGATGTCACCATTGTCTGAAGGTTTTAAAATTATTATAATTATTTTAACAGGCTTATTTATTTATTAAAAAGCAAATATACTGTTGTTTCTATATGTGTAATCCAAATACTGAGAAAATCAGTTTTAAGTTGTCCAAATGAAGTTTTCAGCAATGCATATCACTAATCAAAAATTAATTTTTAATATATTTACAGTAGGAAATTTACAAAATGTCTTCATGGAACATGATTTTAATATCCTAATAATTTTTGGCATAAAAGAAAATTGATCATTTTGACCCATACAATGTTTTTATCTATTGTTACAAATATACCAGTGCTACTTACGATTGGTTTTGTGCTCCAGGGTCACAAATGAGAACTCTTTATGATTAAGATCTATGTCTGAAATGATTTACAAAAGTAAATTGTCCATACAGGAAGCATGAGTTGGTTTAACAGTGGACCATTTGAGAATAAAGAATAAAAAGTAAAAGGAAATGGTCTGAGTATAACGCTGTTGTGCCACGCGTGTGCATGAGGAACATTCAAGGCTTTAATATGTTCTCAGAGACGAATGAGATGAAAGGGCTTTGTACATTTGTAGTGTTTCTCCTGAGCATCTTTCTGACTCGGAGTGAATGATCACACACAAACACATTCGGTGAGTATTGATCAAAGGTCCCTATAAACAAGCCGCAATTACTAGGAACAAAACATTGAATCTGATGTGGAATTGCTCTGAAGTCCTCATGCGACACGAGGAAAGTGTTCGATGAACATGATCACAGATCGCTCTCGTGTTCTGAGATCACAGGCTTCATGTGTCTCATCAGATGATTTTCTGGTGTGTTTTAGTGCTCATTTCGCACACAGTGTTTATTGATCTCTGAGGAGACTTGAGGAGACTGCAGCTCCAGCGTTCATTCCAGCAGACAGGCTTAATAACAGCAGAAAGAAATCACTCATCCAGCAGCGAAAATGCTGCCATCATGTACTCATCCTCATGTCAATCTAAACATCAATATTATATATATATACTCCTAATCCATACTGCTTTCTCTCATTTTAAGTATTAGCTAATATGCCAGCAGAGTAAGATAAAACATTATTTGGATGCATCTGGTTTCAGGGAAGATTATTTATTTTTACTGAATTATTATTTACCTTTTTGAGTTGAATTTTTTTTTTTTTTCTTAATTATTATTAATATTGTTCTTGCATAAAATAAAACAATTTGAGCATTAGCTAAGATGCCAGCAGTGCAAGACAAAACATTATTTAGATGCATCTGGTTTCAGGGAAGATTATTTATTTTTACTGAATTATTATTTACCTTTTTGAGTTGAATTTTTTTTTTTTTCTTAATTATTATTAATTTTGTTCTTGCATGAAATAAAACAATTTGAGCATTAGCTAAGATGCCAGCAGTGCAAGACAAAACATTATTTAGATGCATCTGGTTTCAGGGAAGATTATTTATTTTTACTGAATTATTATTTACCTTTTTGAGTTGAATTTTTTTTTTTTCTTAATTATTATTAATATTTTTCTTGCATAAAATAAAACAATTTGAGCATTAGCTAAGATGCCAGCAGTGCAAGACAAAACATTATTTAGATGCATCTGGTTTCAGGGAAGATTATTTATTTTACAGAATCTTACAAACTCTTTTTTTTTTTTTTTTTTTTTTTTTTTTGCAGTGAAATGTACTTTTTTCAATTTTCTTAATAATTATTAATTTTGTTCTTGCATAAAATAAAACAATTTGCCAGTGAAAAATAATGAATAAAGTAATTTAAAACAATTCACTGTTTTTATAAAAAGACATTTCTTTATTTTTTTATAATTTAATAATAATTTTTTATATTTATACATTTAAAAAAAAATGCAGTGAAATGCATGACTGAAAAATGTATTTAAAAGCATAAAATAATGTCAACGA
>CM065134.1:35565482-35567982 GCA_033026305.1 Cirrhinus molitorella
ACCAAATAATTTGTGGGAGCTGAAGGATTTTTCTGAAGAACAGCAGACAGTTTAACTGTTCAGGACAAACAAGGGACTCATGAACAACTATCACTAAACAAAAAACACAGCTGTGGATCATTCAGGGAACAACACAGTATTAGGAATCAAGGGGTGTAAACTTTTGAACAGGGTCATTTTTATAAATTCAACTGTTGTTTTCTCTTGTGGACTAGATGTAAATATCTTTTATGTAAAATATCTTATTCAGGTCAGTACTAAATAAAAAATAACATGCATTTTGTGTGATCCCTCTTATTTTGCTAA
Organism: Cirrhinus molitorella; assembly: GCA_033026305.1. NCBI lineage: Eukaryota > Metazoa > Chordata > Actinopteri > Cypriniformes > Cyprinidae > Cirrhinus > Cirrhinus molitorella. The sequence goes on from CM065134.1 coordinate 35,565,789, forward strand.
AAGAATGTACATGCACACACACACACACACACACACACACACACAGGCCATCTGTTTGGACTGGATGAAGACACTGTGATAGCCCTGAGGAGGTTCATCAACACAAACACACTTTAAACAATGCTGTACAGTGTGAAATGAAGCGTCAAGGAGTTCATGTGAAGTTTTCCGGAGATTACAAAATTGAAAATCCATTCAAACAGAGTCACACACACTTTAACGCTCATGTTTTGTTTGAGATCTGAGAGACCCAGTGGCCCTTTTACCTCAAAAATGTTCTTCATTCACCGCCAAAAAAAAAGTCTTGCTTGCTATTTTCTTTTATAAACATTTCTCATTCTTGAATTAAGATGCATTTGTTTGAGAAGCAATTATTACTTTAGATATCAAGTCTTGTTTCAAAAACCCATTGGCAGATATTTTGTTCTTGTTTGAAGTAAAACAAGACATAATATCTTAAGTCGGTTCACTTCTTAAGCAAATGCATCTGTATTTAAAAATGTTTACACATTTGTACTAAAAACCAAGACAAAAATACGAGGAAAATCACTTTTGCAGTGTTTTGCCCTCATTTATTATAAACTAAATGTAAATTTGCTTGATTCAAATTCTAGGTTAAAGGATTTTACACTTTGTTGCAGCGCAATTATTTCTGAGAAATTAAAAACTATATATTTTAAATAAGATTTACATAATTTTTCATAAAATATACATAATATTTCTTTGCACAGGACTGTACTTATTTTGGGCAATATGGGAAAAGATATAACATTTAGTAATAAAATATATTATTACTATTTTTAATATATAATATCATATAATGATTCACAATTATAAGTTAATAAATTCTATAAATGTCAGTGTTAAACATATATATAATTCCCAGGTTATTATGACAATTTTACTGATTTTACAAACTAGTCAAATTACACTTACTACTAAAATGCAACATCAATTTTAGTGCAAATTCTATTTTGGACACAACACATTGCTGAAGATCCATGAGCTCTGATCCAAGAATAAACAAGGTTGATGATTTGTCCATAAATAACTATATACTGAAATGTCAAAACGTACATTCATTTCACCAGAATTGGTTATAAACTGAATTTCAAATTGATAATAAACTGATTCTACAATAAGCAGCAGCATTACTGTTGTGGATCATAGTTACATTTCTGAAAAGTGTGTAAACTTCAGTAATATCTGCCTGCTCGGTGCTTCTGAGGATCCTGTTATATGAAGAAAGTCGCCCGTTTCAGCGCTGTTGCTTTTGGAAGTGTTTTTCCATTTGTGATATCCATTGGGATTTCAGAATTCCTCAATAAGGAGAATGTAATTCAAAGCCTTGAAGCTCAGGGAGGAATCACAACATTGCAGACTCTCATTTGAACCACATATTTCAGAAAGTGAATGTTTAACGCTGGCTAAAAAAAAATCTATAATAATAATAATACAAATTTTTAAAAGATTGTAAATAAAACAAAGATTATTAGAGTTTAAGTTATTTTTTTTATAAAAAATGTCATGTTTACTTCAATGTGTTACATGCCATTTCTCTTTTTTTGTACTAGCAATTTCTAAATTAAAATAATTTTGACACTTTTTTTTCTGTGAAGCATTCAAAGTGGAGTAACTCAATGATAAACACTGATGCTATAAAAAATACAGATTTATACTCACTGATTATAAGTATAAAAGCTATATATTGTTAGATAAAAAAAAAAAATAATAAAAAATAGGGAAAGCTCAATTACATCATGCTCTGGGAATTTGTTAATTACACACAATATTGTTTATTAAATTATTATTATTATTATTATCATTATTATTAATTTCTACATATAAAACACAGTTATTAAAATTATTTCAAGTATTTTAAACATTAACATTACTTAATGACTAATAATATATTAATAATAAATTAGAATTAATTAAAAACACTAAAGAAAAAAAAATTCAGTTCATAATACCTGATGCATTAACTAAACTTTACGTTAAAGCTTATTGTACAGTACTTGATATAGAAGATGATTTGATCTTTGTGATTTTTTTTCATATTTTACAAAGAAAATGCAAGAGAAGCACAAGAAGAAGGTCGAAAGAAACAACCGTCTAACTGAGCCAAACACACACAAGAAAAATAAATCACCATTGAAGCTGAAGAGCATGAACTCAATATTTTCAGCACATT
>CM065134.1:35572982-35580482 GCA_033026305.1 Cirrhinus molitorella
ATGGTAGCAACGTGCTAAAACTTGCTAACAAAGTTTTAAAACATTTTAGCGACATGTTAAAAGACGCTAGCGTCATACTAAATAATGCTAAGAAACACGTTAGAACATTAACAAAGCATTAAAACAAGGTAGCAACGTGCTAAGTCATACTAGCAGAATGTTAAAACAACCTAACAATGTGTTAAAACATGCTAGCAAAATGCTAAAACATATTAACGAAGGGCTAAAACATTAGCAATGTGTTAAAACATGCTAACAAAGGTTTAAAAGATGTTAGCAACATTCTAAATAATTCTAAAAACGTATCAAAACTTGTTAAAGGGCTAAAACATGGTAGCAACGTGCTAAAACATGCTAACAAAGGTTTAAAAAATGTTAGCAACATTCTAAATAATTCTAACAACGTATCAAAACATGTTAAAGGACTAAAACATGGTAGCAACGTGCTAAACCTTGCTAACAAAGTTTTAAAACATTTTAGCGACATGTTAAAAGATGCTAGCGTCATACTAAATAATGCTAAAAAACACGTTAAAACATTAACAAAGCATTAAAACATGGTAGCAACAAGCTAAAATATGGTTAAGTCATACTAGCAGAATGTTAAAACAAGCTAACAACGTGTTAAAACATGCTAGCAACATGCTAAAACATGTTGACAAAGCATTAAAACATGGTAGCAACATGCTAATTCATGTTAGCGGCTTCAACATTGTCAACATGTCAACATTTTATTGACTTATTGAGGAAAATCTTCAAACTTCAAGCTTTTGAAAGACATTTCAAACAAGGCTTTGTTAAACTGACATCAGAGACGGTTTTGAAACTTCTCTCGTCTCGTTGTGTGATGCTATTCCTGTTTCTGTATGAGCTGAATGTGTTGAACTACATGTCACTGATGATTTCTGTTATCAACTCTAGCAAAAACTAACAGGAAGGAGAAGCACACGGTTACTCTGACACAGTAAAGATGCTGCAAGATGTCCATCTCCTCCTTGAGATCTCTCACTGATTCATAATCACAAGAAACACAGGCGGCAATCTTTGCGTGTGGTTGTTGCTAAGTAACCATCAGCGGTCAGCGAGGAGCGTCATGGAGACGGATTGGACGCTCGATCACGGCTCAAACACGTCTGTCTAATATTCTCTCTCTCTCTCGCTCTCTGATCGGCTCATTGTTCATTTATAATTATGAAACATTGTTGCAACTCTAAATTCTGATTGGCTGAGCTGCACCTGTGACACACTTCTGTATCAATGTTGACGTGTTGCTTGGCAACCAAAACAGCCAAAAGTTATATTAATTATATTACATGTGGAAAAAAAATATTTCAATTATATTAATAAACCAAATGAATAAAAATAAATGTATTTTAATGGTATTGTAAGTCAGTTTGGATAAATTGTATGCCTATTAAATAAACATAGTTATTTTATTCAATTACTTATCTTTATTCTTAATGAAAATTTACCCCACTTTATATTTACTGTACTACTGCTTTCACAATACAAATGAATTAAAAAATAAAATTAAATAAAAAGTATAAACAGAACATATATATAGATAAACATGTTTAGTATTTAATTTATTTTTTTTTATTTTAAGTTTTTTATTAATAAAATTTCATCTATTTGACTGCACTTATTTTGAACCACTTTGACAATATAAATGCACACTGAAAATTAAAATAAAATTAAGAAATATAAACTAAATCCATATAGATAAATATGTTTAAAATTAAGTTTTATTTTTTGATTAAAAGTTTTTTAATTATACAATTTCATCTATTGTATTTTTATTGCACTAATTTTGAACTGCTTTGGCAATATAAATGCACATTAAAAAGTAAAAATAAAATTAAGAAATATAAACTAAGTACATATAAATAAATATGTTTCAGTTTTTTTTTTTCTTTTTGATTAAAAGTTTTTATTAATACAATTTCATCTATTTTACTTTTACTGCACTAATTTTTAACTGATTTGGCAATATAAATGCACATTAAAAATGAAAATAAAATTAAGAAATATAAACTGAATACATATAGATATAGACAAATATGATTACAATTTTATGTTATTTTTTGCTGAAAAGTTTTTATTAATACAATTTCATAAATTTTCCTTTTACTGCACTTATTTTAAACCTCTTTGGCAATATAAATGCACATTAATAAGTAAAAAATAAAATTAAGAAATATAAACTGAATACATGTAGTTATAGGTAAACATGTTTAATATTTTATTTATTCATCATTATTTTTTTTTATTTAAAGTTTTTTATTAATGCAATTTCATCTATTTTATTTTTACTGCACTTATTTTCAACCGCTTTGGCAATACAAATGCACATTAAAACTGAAAATAAAATTAAGAAATATAAACATAATATAGAGATATAGATAGACATGTTTAATATTCAATTTTATTTTGTTCGATTCAAAGTTTTTTTATTAATACAGTTTCATCTATTTTACTTTTATTGCACTTTTTTTGAACTGCTTTGGCGATACAAATGCACATAAAAAAATTATAAGAGATATAAAATTTATAATACAATTTTAAAAGAATAGAGAGAATGATAGAACAAAAGGGCTCAATATGAATTTCATCAGAAAGTGTGTGATGGTTCTGATTGTCTGGATGCGATGAATTATTAGAGCGAAGCAGACTGTGATGATCTGGAGCCGGAGGCAAAAACGCCATTGAGCATTTATCTTTAAACTGTTCGAGACGCACAACTGAACAAATAAAAGCTGATCAGAGACAATCATCTGAAGACACACAGACAGATGGAGATGGACTCAGCTCACCCAGACTGAAAAACACAGAAAACATCAGAAACACAGAGAGAAAGACCCTCCAGATCAGAGATTCTCCACAGACTTCAAGATGGATTTTACATGTGACAACAAGTGGAAATCAACACAGGCTGCAATGATTGCTTATTCAGTATTTCTGTCTTGTTTTCCAGTACAAATATTATTAAATCAAGACAGCGGAAAATTACTTAATCTTGTTTTCGGACAATTTACGAGTGTGTTTATGCCTAAAACAAGCCAATTTTTGGCAAAATATCTGTCAGTGGGGACAGAAAAATAAACTTCATTCAGAGGGAATACAAGATTATTGTTCTGACCTCACTGACAGATCACTTACTTTTGATAAGTGATATGATGGTTATTTTGCATTTATTTTACTTCTTCAAAGCTTTTGGCAATTTAATTACACATAAAAAATGTAAATAAAATTTAAAAATGTAATGTTATGTTATGATGTTATTTATTTATTTATTGACAACTGATTGTAATGTAAATTGTATCAGTTTGGATAAAACTATGACAAAACATATAAACTATTTAATTTTATCTTATTAGTTAATCTTATTAATATGTTTTTATCTTTTTTATACTAATTTACTCCACTTGCACTATAGTTTATTTATATTTGTTGTACTTGTTTTGCAATGCTTTGGCAATACAAATGCACATTACAAGCATAAATAAAAAAAAAAAATATATATACATAACAAACACAAAAAAATGTATGCTATGCTACATTGTTTTATTTAGTTTTTCTAATTACAAATTGAGATGCATTTTGTAAGTCGATTTGTATAATGTACATGTGACCCTGGACCAAAAAAACAGTCATAAGTGTCATTTTTCAATCATAATTGAGATTTATACATCATCTGAAAGCTAAAATAAATAATCTTTCCATTGATGTATTGAACAATATTTGGCCGAGATACAACTATTTGAAAATATAGAATCTGAGGGTGCAAAAAACCCTAAATATTGATAAAATCGCCTTTAAAGTTGTGTAAATGAAGTTCTTAGCAATATATATAGTTTTTATATATTTACAGTAGGAAGTTTACAAAATATCTTCATGGAACATAAACCATAAATCTATCATTTTGACCAATACAATGTATTTTTGGCTATTGCTACAAATATGCCCATGCTACTTAAGACTGGTTTTGTGGTCCAGGCTCTCATATTTCATTTTAAAAATAAATTTTTAGAGATATTTCAAATTCACTGCACTTATTTTGCACTGCTTTGGCAATACAAATGCACATTACAAACAAAAATAAAATTAAAAATATAAACATAACAAATACAAAAAAAATAATAATTGTTACGCTACATTGTTTTATTTTAGTTTTTCTTATGAGAAATAGCTTGAGATGCATTTTGTAAGTCAAATTGTGTAATGCAGATTTATCATCTTATGAATATCATCTTATTTATTTATTTATTTATTTTATTTTATTTTATTTTTTTTTTTTGAGATTCATACATCATCTGAAAGTTGATTAAATAATCTTTCTATTTATATATTGAACAATATTTGGCCAAGATACAACTATTTGAAAATCTGGAATCTGAGGGTGCAAAAAAACCTAAGTATTGAGAAAATCATCTTTAAAGTTGTCCAAATGAAGTTTTTAGCAATGAATATTACTAATCAAAAATTAACTTTTGATATATTTACAGTAGGAAGTTTACAAAATATCTTCATTGAACAGGAACATAAACCAAAAATCGATCATTTTGACCCATACAATGTATTTTTGGCTACTTAAGACTGGTTTTGTGCTCCAGGGTCACGTGTTTCATTTTAAAAATACATTTTTAGAGATATTTCACATTGCACTTATTTTGCACTGCTTTGGCGATACAAATGCACACATAAAAATTCAAAAGAAAACAGCTCAAGCAAGCTCAAAACAGCTTAATATGAATTCTTAATGTCTGTGATGAAAGGCATCTGTTTGTTTAGGATGATTTTTTTTTTTTTTTTACAAATCAAGGCAAGAACTGAACAGCAAGAAAAGACGGATGAATGAAAGAGTGAAGGTGGACAGCTGCTGATAGAGTTATTGATTGTGCTGATAGCTGTGATTGATCTCAGTGACACTGACACACGTCTGTCAGCGTGTTTAGCAGAACCTGTGTGTGTGTGTGTGTGTGTGTGTGTTTTCATGCGCTTAAGTTCATTTACACACATCAATCGGCAGCCCTTCATTCACAAACACTGCTCTCGCTCTCGCTCTTGCTCTCATTCGCCGGCGGCGACAGCGACGCAGAGAAACCAGCAGAATCAAATGAAAATCAACTCAGAAAGCTAACAAGTGTTAATGGCACAGTCATTCTCCCAACATGCACTGCTGGAGGGGTCCGTCGACTTATATTTGCATTTTTCACACTTTAAGATTCAATCTTTGCGTGATACACATACTCTCTCGCTCTAATATGCATGTGATAAAGGATTAGCGTGTGAATGCATGTTCTAACGTGTTCAGAGGATGGGAAATATCTGCTGTGTGCATATTTGAGCTTCGCTGCATTGCTTAAGTTATACAGTGCGTGTCAGGTTTTAATTATTAATGTACAATAATGCTGATGATATGATAAAAACACATCAATGTGCAATAATGAAGCACATTTACTAATAATAATTATAACACACAGTCCCTCTGATCAGTGATCAGGCTCATTAGTGGAACTATAGGCCGTTTATGGTTGCCAAGCAACATAATGATCAAAGATCTTCTAGGAACGACTGATTGGTGCATTAATAGAGAATTCAGAATCAGGTGCAACATTGTAACCAGTCTGAATGCAGTTCACTGATGATTTAGAACTTGAACGATACATTTAAACAGTTTTTTTTTTCTTTCACCAAGGCTGCATGTATTTGATCCAAAATACAATTAATGCAATGTAATATTTTTGGCTCAAAGACACATAGAAAGCACATTCAATGTAAGTACATTTTGGGAGAATAAAATGTAACAATATTTCTTAAAAAAAATCAAACAAAATGCTTATTCAGACTTGTACATATTAAAATATATAAAAGAATAAGAGAGCATATTAAATTTTATTGTGTTTTAAATGAGTAAAACAATCTTACCGACAAATGGGCAAAACCTAGGATAGTGACAATTTTTTAAATGTAAAATAAAAACTAATTAGTATTTGGGGTGAAAGTAATTTGTCTTTTAATATGTCATGAATTGATTTTTGCCTGAGAAGATTGTTACAATGAATGACATTTTAATGGGTGTCTTTTGTAAATTAGGGAAAAAAATGTATGATTTTAATTTTTTGTTCAGAAAAAAAAAATTGCAATTAAATTAAACATTAAAATTTTTTTTTTTTTTTTTTTGGAAAAACATCAAGAATTTACAATTAAAGAATTTACAATACTACACTTGTTTTATGCTTAAATGCTTTTCTGTCTTTGACTCTTTTATGATTAAAATTTCAAAATATAATTTTTTTTTTATTTCCATGATGCAAAGCTGAATTTTCAGCATCGTGTCTTGTGACATCATAAAAATATTTAACAAAAATTGTGAAATATTTTTGGCTCAAAGACGTTAAGACATCCACGTCAAAAGAAATTTACAAAAGTGATTTTATGTCATTAGAAAGCACATTAAACGTAAGTAAAATTTTAAGGTCACAAATAAGTTTTTTAGAGAATAAAATGTCAAAATTTGGTGGAAATAATTGTCATTTAGTGCAACACAATAGTTATGTCAAAATTTAAATATAAAATTTTATAGGATAGTGGCTATTTTTTAAATGTAAAATTACAACTAATTAGTATTTGGGGTGAAAGTAATTTGTCTTTTAATATGTCATAAATTGATTTTTGTTGTAAAAATGACTGACAAGATTGGTACACTGAATGATGTTTTAGTGAGCGTCTTCTGTAAATGAGAGAAAAATATTTATTTTTTGCTAAGAAAAACAAAAATGCAATTAAATGAAACACAAAATTTTTAGATATTTTTGGGGAAAAACTACAATTTAAAGCAGTACTACACTTGTTTTTAAGCTTAAACCATTTTTCGCCTTTGACTCTTTTATAATTTAAATTCTAAAATATAAATGTAATTTATTTCCGTGATGCGCAGATGAATTTTCAGCATCATTACTCCAGTCTTCAGTGTCACATGATGCTTTAGAAAGCATGCTGATTTGCTGCTCAACAAACACTTCTAATTATTATTAGCTTTGAAAACACCAATATTTTTGTGGAAACCATCATACATTTTATTTTTCAAAATTCACAGATGAATAAAAAAAGCTTAAAAGGAATAGTATTTATTCTAAATATAAATAGTTTGGAACATTATAAATGTCTATACTGGCACTTTTGATCAGTTTATTGGAATCTTTATAAATCTAAGTATTAATTTATCTTAATAACAAGATTAGCAGTGTAGGTTTTCTAAATAATGTTTTGTATTTTATTCTCAGTTTGAGCCATAATACTGCAGCCCACACTTAATCTCAGTTCATTAACGAACAGTTAAACATTCCTCATGTATTAATCAATGTTTTGGTTAATTGTAGAACGCTTTCAGCTACCAATAAGAGTGAGTTACAAAACCAGTAGGCTTCAGTAGAAGAGCTGAAACCAATTCAACAACACTGATGAATACTTTTCTTCTCCAGTTCCACGAGCAAAAAA
>CM065134.1:35582982-35802982 GCA_033026305.1 Cirrhinus molitorella
TTTTTCCTCATATGAGGACATTATATTTTAGTGAATTTCTCTGAGACTGTACTTGCCACAGTTTTAAGCACATTCAGGGCTTTTGAGAGATACTAAATGTTTGGATGTTTCAGCATGAACACTCCCTCTCCTTGGTCTTCAAAAATGTCTTATGTTAATTTAGTGACACTCTTACGGAAATATGAGCATATTTTGTAATTATCAGTTGAATCTGGCAAATTTTAAACTGTGTCATAAATCAACATCTAAGAAAAATGTTATGGGGTTTCAAATCAAAATATGACTTGATTTCATACATGTCCTTATATGAGGACACCAAGACTAAAAGCTTTTTTATTGCGCATTTTGGAAGACAGAACAAATGAATAGGGAAATAAATTATAAGATTCCTATATTATTTCAATATTCCTATGAAATATTATACATTATTATGAAAATCTTGCAAATTATTACACTTCTTTTTTCATTATATGTTATATGCAAATGAGATTTAATGAGAAAACCTGTGTATAGCCATTTTACACACATTTTGCATAAAGAAAAATGGTATATAAAATCATTCTGTTATAACATACATAGCTGAGACTACAGTTGGCACTTATACAACGTTTGGCAAAAAATAAAAAAAAATACTGAAAACTAAAAATGCATTGGTGATTAATTTTTATTTATTTATTTTTATATTTATTTATTTTTATTTTATTTATTTTTTTGCCTATGCATGCTCATTCATGTCTTTTATTTATTTATTTATTTATTTTTATTGAGTCCCGATGTCCTCTACCAAGGACATATCATAACTTTTTTACATTTTTTAATGCTCTTAATAAAGTAATATTTTTTTTCTGGGTCCCAGGAGGTTAAGGGAACAAAAATAAGTTTCATTTTCCTAAAATAATCTAACTTGGGAGTAGGACAAAGGCATGTTGTCATTTTAAAGGTTTCATTTTTGCACCTTTTTTTAATAGTGTACATTAGAATTTGGAATGTATAATGTTATATTTTCCAGTGGAATTAGGCATAAAATATCCATCTGTAATTCTACTGCATTAAACTGACCTCTGATCACACAAGCATGTGGATGTCCGTTTCTCCATCATCACATGACTGTAGTTTATAATGCTGCTATCTCGCTCCGGCAGTCCTCCTGCAGAGCTCTGAACACCTGCTGGGATTTTGGGAATATTTTCATACAGGTTTTAATAGGTTCTTTAGAGCGACAGAGGTGCTGCAGACCTCAGGGAGCTTCACGCATGTTCTGATAACGCTAAATGCGCGTTTACACACAATCTGGATGCACGAGAGCAGATTACAGAAAACACGCACCGAACAGAGAGAATCGTCCAAATGTCAGATTCCCTGTGTGTGTTTCCCTATGGCTGATCTCATCAGGAAACCCTGAGTTTAAAGAAACTTCATTTGACTGCGACTTTGAACTCGGACGCTTTGAGGATTTTCTGAGGACTTCGCCATCTACGCTAACGGAATATTAAGAGCCTGTGAATGGGGAAAACGCCTATTAACGAACTGAACGTGAAAAAAAAAAAAATTCCCACTTAAGACCAGACACCCCAGGTGAATTGGATAGAAAAAATTAACTAACAGATACCATCATACTGAAATGTTAGATTAATATAATTATTAAGTTTCTGAAGATTTTAGGAGCAATTTTAGATCGTAAGACCTTTTTAAGACCAAGTAAAGAACAATTAAGGACTACACTGCAGAAAAGTGATGTTCTTCCTCAGTATTTTTATTGTTTTTCCAGTGCAAATGTCTAAAAATTCTTAAATTAGGATACATTCACCTGAGAAGCAATACTTACAAAGGATAATTTGTTTGATTAAAGCTAATTGAGATAATTACTCCAAAAATCTCAAAATACTATCAACAGACAGAAAAATGCATTTTCAGCATGCTTTTTAGAAATATTTAGGAGTAAAATCAGTGAAACTATATAATTACAAATCACTCTGTATAAAACTTCAGAATATAGACAGGAATTAAACTCTAAGTTTTGGTGTAAGTAAGTGCTGCTAAAGTGAAGAAACAAGCTCACAGCCTTTAAAGATATACATTTTCACCATGTTTTTAGGTATAAAATGTTGTATAAATCAGTGTGAATGATACATAAACAAACCCTTCAGTAAAAACCTTCAGAATATAGAGAGGAATAAAACTCTAAGTTTTGGTGTATGTAAGTACTGCTGAAGCAGAGGAAGAAGCATTTAAAGATATGTAGGGAACACAATATGTGGGAACACATGGAAAAAATGACTTGCATTAGCAACAGTTTAAAAATACAGATATCCATTACTTTTTAAGTAATTTTACAAATAAAATACTTGACTACCTTAAGTAAGTAATCACAATGCAGAAAAGTGATGTTCTTCCTCAGTATTTTGTTGTTTTTCCAGTGCACATGTATAAAGATTCTTAAATTAAGATACATTTACCGTTACCGGAGAAGCAATATTGACAAAGGATAATTTGTTTGATTAAAGCTAATGAGTTGTGATTATTATAATTATATATTGTTATAATTGTTATAATTACTCCAAAAATCACAAAATACTGTCAACAGACAAAAAAAAAATGCATTTGTGGCATGCTTTTGGCAAGTTTTGGTTTAAGTAAGTGCTGCTAAAGTGAAGAAACAAGCTCATAGATATACATTTTTGCCATTATTTTAAGTATAACATGTTGTATAAATCAGTCTGAATGATATATGAACAAACCCCTCTGTAAAAACCTTCAGAATATAAAGAGGAATAAAATGCTAAAAAAAAGTTTTGGTGTATGTAAGTGCTCCTGAAGTGGAGGAGGTCATTTTTAAAGATATGTATAAAGATATGAGGGGAACTTGCAAAAAGTACTTGCATTAGCAACAGTTTAAAAATGCAAAGATCCATTACTTTTTAAGTTATTTTACAAAAAAAAACTTAACTACCTTAAGTATGTTCTGATTACACTCCATTAAAGTTCTGGTCTTCCTCAGTATTTTTGTTGTTTTTCCAGTGCAAATGTCTAAAGATACTTATATTAAGATACATTCAGAATCAATATTGACAAAGGATAATTTGTTTGATTAAAGCTAAATGAGTTTGTGATTAAAATATATCTGTTCCAACAGACTCAGAAAAAACATACTCCACAGGGAAAACATTTAAGCATAAACACACACAAACACAGACTTCAGCTAACTTCATTTTGCATTCTTGATTTTAAGGATGTTTCGATATTTGAACTGGAAAAAAAGACAAAAGTAATGAGGAAGATATTTCTTTGCAGTGCATGCAACTTTTAATGAAATTATTTTAAAATGTAACACTTTCTGCTCTTTTTAAGACTAATTTAGGCCATAATTTGTGAAAAGGTGAATTAAAACTTATTAAGACATGCAGAAGTGCTGAATACCAAATTATAAATTACATAATAAAACATGCATTCATTTGCTAAAATTTCTAGAACAGCAGTTTGAACATTGGTTCAAAATTTTTGTTTGATTTTGTTGACATCTTAGAGTTAAAGATTTTTAAGGGGATTTTGGAATTCTGGAATTTGGAATTTTAATTTCTCCAAAAATCACAAAATACTGTCAACAGACAGAAAAATGCCTTTTCGGCATGCTTTTCAGGAATATTTATTAATAAATACAGGGGGGAAATATATACAAACCACCCTATATAAAACGTTAGAATATAGACAGGAATTAAACTAAGTTTTGGTATATGTAAGTGCTGCTGAATTGAAGAAACAACCTTACAGCCTTTAAATATATACATTTTTGCCATGTTTTTAAGAATAAAACATTGTATAAATCAGTGTGAATGATATATTAGCAAACCCCTCAGTAAAAACTTTCAGAATATAGAGAGGAATAAAACTTTTTTTTTTTTAAGTTTTGGTGTAAGTGCTGCTGAAGTAGAGAAACATACTCACGACCTTAAAAAAAAAAAATAATAATTTTTACTATGTTTTTAGGAATAAAACGCATAAATCAGTGTTAATGATATATGTACAAAACCCTTCTGTAAAAACCTTCAGGATATAGAGAGGAATAAAACTCTAAGTTTTGATGTATGTGAGTGCTGCTGAAGTGGAGAAACAAATTCATGACCTTAAAAAAAATGGATTTTTACCATGTTTACAAGTATAAAATGTTGTGTAAATCAGCGTGAATGATATATGTACAAACCCCTCAGTAAAAACCTTCAGAATATAAGGAGGAATAAAACTCTAAGTTTTAGTGTGTGTAAGTGCTGCTGAAGCGGAGGAAGAAATGTTTAAAGATATGTATTAGAATTGAAAAGCCCAAAATCTCAAAATTGACAAGTGCATGAAAAATCAATCTTTTTGCCTTTTAGTGTCCTTGCCTGAAAGCCCAAAGACCTCTAAAAGTCAAGAGCTGAAATGTTTTAAAATGTAAAATAAACTCCACAGGCAGCGGAAGCCGATTTTAATTTCCCCTCCGGAACAGAATATAGGCCACAGCATTTCCCTCATGCTCCGTTCTGGAAGGACAGGGAGCCGAAATTCTTTCATCATTAGCAAATTAATGCAAAGAGAAAGCAAAGAACAATGTGACACTTCAAAGAGCTTGTGACGGTCACAAACAAACAAAATCCCTCTGGGAAACCAGATTCCCCAAAGAGGAGCGATACGCAGAATGACTCTCATCTTTCATTTCATAAAGACAACGGTGCTTTTGTTGAAGTTGAGTGAGTGACGTCATGTTCTGCACCTGCGCTTGTTGTTTTTAGCTGTGGGTTTTTGCCACGGCAGTCCTGATTAGACTGATTGTTCACACATCTTGTGTGACGACCATCATACAATAGAACAATCAGGATGTTGTCAAGCTCAAACACACACACACACACACACACACAGCAACAGAAAGGATATATGCAGCTCGACAGCGGCTGGTAAGACCATTTAGTCTCCGTGTGTCACAGCTCTAACGTGCGTTTGTGTGTCCTTCCACACTTATTTGGCTACAGAAGCTTCATCTGTCACCTCGGTTTAACATCTGTCTTCATGCATTAAAACATGTGTATGAGCGTGCATTCGTGTGTGTATGTGGCTGTACTCTCGCTGCAGGTAACGTCTGACCAGAGGCAAAACGTTTTCTGCTTGGATGATGTCAGCGTGACTTTGACCTCCTGAAATCACTCCTTGTCTCTTTCTTGATCTGTTCATCCTCCCTCACTGCTGATGCATTTAATTCATCAATGGGTGAATCTCAAGACAAACTCAAACAAAATAAGAAAAGTATATATTTTGCATTTTGCATTTTTCATATTGTGGCATTGCTTTCATTATGATTCAGCATATTAATGCACTATATTTAATGAGCTATAAAACAAAGATCCAAATCATAAATGGCAAATTCAAATAAACACTGTTTTTAAAACTTGCCATTTGTCAAAGAATTCTGAAAAATATGTGTCTAAAAAAATTTGCATGGTTTCCACAAAAATATTGGGCAGCACAACTTTTTTTTAACATTAATAATAATCAGAAATGTTTCTCGAGCAGCAGATCAGCATATTAAAATGATTTCCGAGTAATGATGCTGAAAATTCAGCTTCGATCACAGCAATCAATTACATTTTAACAGAAATTTACATTTACATTAATTTTATTGTATTAAATAAATGACACCTTGGTTAGCAGAAGATACTTCTTTAAAAAATAATAATAATAATAATAATTAAAAACTTAAGTATTCCACATTTTGTGAATGGTATATTATATATTATTTATATATTATTTATACTATTATATACTATTATTATTTATTATCTTGTTTATACATATTTATATTACTATTATCTTGTTTATACTGTTTTATTTTATACTGTTTTATCATCGCATTAATGAGAATTATTTTATTTTATTTTATTTTTTGAATAGTGATAAATTAAATAAAATCTAAAGTAAAATTAGTACCTCATTTTTAATGCAAAAACCAGCAATGCACTGCAAAAAAAAAAAATATATATATAAAAATGCTTTTCTTACTTAATTTTTTTGTCTTGTTTCAAGTCAAAATATCTAAAAATGAAACCAAGAAGGATTTTCTAGACAAGTAAACATTATTGTCTTGGTAAGCAAAATAATCTTATTTCAAGCAGAAAACAAGAGTATTTAGCTTGACCCATTGGCAGATTGTTTTGCTTGTTTTAATTTACTTAATTTTGACTTCTTTTTTCTGAAAACATGACAACAATTTTTACGCAATAAATCCTTGATTTAAGAATTTTTAGGTATTTTGGCTTGAAACAAGACAAAAAATCTAAGTAAGAAAAACATTTTTGCAGTGTGCTTAGAGAATGCAAGTAAATGCTTTGAAATTAAAAAAAATTACACATATTTTAGCATCTCAAACTGATATGCATATCGGATCAAACTCTGATAAATAAATTAGTCTTGAATGCCTGAACTGTGACTGTGTTTAAAGATGCTGAGACAAGATGAAATGCTTCACAGTGTTAAACATCTAGACTATCCATTACTAAATAATGATTCCCTAACGGAGGATAAAAATAACCTCACAAACTGTTAATTAACTTTTAATTCTCTCACACTGTATTCGCTGTTTCAAGGGTTTTGTAAGGTTGTCTTCTCTGACATTTCATAATGAAAGAGTAAAGGAAACTCAGACTGTGCGGAACTCCCTTAAAGCCTCTTTTAACTCATTTATAGGACTCATAATCACTTTCAAAGCGGTTTAGCAGCTCACTGAACCCTGTGTTATGGAGCTCCAAAGCAGGTACAGCATCAAACCATGTGCTGCTAAAATGATTTTTAGCGACAGACAATTAATCAGAAAGTTAATGCATTTAATTTCACATGCACTTTGATAAGCCAAAAGCTGCGTGATCATAACACACAAATCCATCATTGAGACATTTTTAACTAAAACACCATAAAAGTCCATAATCCATAATAACGCTTCCTCCAGTGAAAAAGTACATCTCCTGTTGTTTCTCATATCAAAATCCAGACACATATTTGTTTAGAGCTGTTTTGTCTGGTAAACTCTGCTTGATCTGTGCAGATTTCTCTCCTTATTCAGACCACACCACTTTTTCACTGGAGGAAGCGTTATTATGGATTATGGACTCTATGGATTTTAGTCAAAATAGTCTTAATGATGGATTTGTTTCAGCTTTTGTCTTCTCAAGATGTTAACTGATGGACTGGAGTGGTGTGGAATATTGTGATGCTTTTACCAGCTGTTTGGACTGTCATTCTGACGGCACCCATTCACCGCAGAGGATCCGCTGGTAATAAAGAATCCACACCACTCCAGACCAGCAATTATTGTCTTGTGATGCCAAAAGCTCTGTGTTTGTAAGAAAATAATCCATAATTACGATGTTTTTCAAATGTTTTTAACTTCAAACTGTTGTTACCAGCTAAAATATGAGCACATAATTCATAATAACACTTCCTTCAGGGAAAAAGTCCATATCTTGTTTTCTCTCACATCACAATCCAGCCAAATATTTGTTCAGAGCTGTTTTGGACTGTTTTGTCTTGTGAATGGTGTTTAATCTGTGCAGATTTCAGCTATAATAACATAAGTGTTATTACGGATTATGGACTCTTAAACGTCTTAATGATGGATTTGTTTCAGCTTTTGTCTTCTCAAGATGTTAACTGATGGACTGGAGTGGTGTGGATTACTTGTGGATCATTGTGATCAGCTGTTTGGACTCTCATTCTGACGGCACCCATTCACTCCAGAGGATCCACGGGTAATACACAAATAACAGACACCACTCCAGTCCATCAATTAACGTCTTGTGAAGCCAAAAGCTCTGTGATTGTAAGAAAACAATCCATAATTAAGATGTTTTTAAGATGGTTTTAACTTCAAACTGCTGTTTCCAGCTAAAATATGAGCCCATAATCCATAATAACGCTTTCTCCAGCAAAAAAAAAGTCAATCTCCTGTTGTCTCTCACATCCCAATTCAGCCAAATATTTGTTTAGAGCTGTTTTGGGCTGTTTTGGCTTGTAAATAGTGTTTAATCTTCTCTCCTGATTCAGACCAGACCACTTTTTCACTGGAGAAAGCATTATTATGGATTATGGACTCGTATTTTAGTTAAAAATGTCTCAATGATGAATTTGTTTCTTCTCAAGATGTTAACTGATGGACTGGAGTGGTGTGGATTATTGTGATGTTTTTATCAGCTGTTTAGACTCTCATTCTGACGGCACCCATTCACTGCAGAGGATCCACCGGTGATGCACAAATAACAGACACCACTCCAGTCCATCAATTAATGTCTTGTGAAGCCAAAAGCTCTGTGTTTGTAAGAAACCTAATCCATAATTACAATGATTTTAAGATGTTTTTAACTTCAAACTGTTTCCAGCTGAAATATAAACCCATAATCCATAATAAAGCTTCCTCCAGTGAAAAAGTCCATCTCCTATTTTCTCTCACATCCCAATCCAGCCAAATATTTGTTTAGAGCTGTTTTGGCTTGTAAATGGTGTTTAATCTTCTCTCCTGATTCAGACCAGACCACTTTTACACCGGAGGAAGCGTTATTATGGATTAAGGACTCTTAAACGTCTTAATAATGGATTTGTCTTCTTCATCTTTTGTCTTCTCAAGATATTAACTGATGGACTGGAGTGCTGTGGATTACTTGTGGATTATTGTGATCAGCTGTTTGGACTCTCATTCTGACGGCACCCATTCACTCCAGAGGATCCACTGGTGAGACAGTGATGGAATGACACATTTCTACAAATCTGATGAACAAACAAACTCATCCGAATCTCGTATGAACTGAGAATGAGCACATTTTCAGCACGTTTCAACTGTGTGTGTGTTTCGCTGCAGTGCTTGTCACGTGTTCAGTCGCTCGTAAGCAGGAACTCAGATCTGAAGTGAATGTGTGTGTGTTTCCTACGGCGTTCTCCTGCAGTGTATTTCCTCGCTGCGGTCAGTGAATTATTAAAAAAAACACAGAAATCAGACATTTATAGCCTCGCTTGCTTTTGCCCGACCTGCTGAAGTCCTCGTTCCCTCAAAGAGTCAAAGGCTCTGTGAAGCGACAGCTCCAGTCAGAAACAATCACCTCCAACTAAAACATGAATACAAATACAAGTCAACAGCGGCTGACGCTAACAAACACTGAAATCCACGCAGCCTTGTTGACTAAACTAGAAAATATAACAATAGAGAATATAACATATAGTGCAATGCACAAATTGCAATGGACAACCAATTGATCACTAATAGTGACTCTGAACTAGGAGAAACACAGCATACATATATTCATATGTAAATCCTGAAAAATAAAATGTATGATGGCTTCCATAAAAATATTGGGCAGCACAAGTGTTTTCAACATTGATAATAATCAGAAATGTTTCTTAAGGAGCAAATCTGCATATTAGAATGATTTCTGAAGCATCATGTGATGCTGAAGACTGGAGTAATGATGATGAAAATTCAGCTGCGCATTGCAAAAATAAAATACACTCTAAAAGATATTCACATAAAAAGCAGCTGTTTTAAATTATAAAAACATTACACAATTTTTGGGTCAAATAAGTGCAGCCTTGGTGAGCAGAAGAGACTTGTTTTTACTGATGAAGAGCTAATCACGACCAAATGTCAATCAGCTTCATGTCAAATCCAAAAAAGCAACACTGTTGCCTTGACAACTTGAATACAAACTCTTATAGCAAGAATAAGGGCCCTCATCTTCGTCTCCTCCTCTCCTTCATCGCTTTTTATCTTTATTTAACAGCATCCTGACATGACAGTTCTTGGTTTCTCATCAGTTTGTCTCAGTATTTCATCATTCAACAGTTGACTTTTATTAATGGTGTAATAGTGAACTGTCAATATTTAACGCGTTCTGAATATCAAACACGCGTGTGTAAACAGCAGACGGGTTATTAAAGGAACAGTTCATTATGAACGCTTATATTCCAGCTCTTTGAAGTCAAACGTGTGACAAACAAACCAATAATCATCAAACAAATCATCCTATGACTTCAGAAGATAAGCTGGAATATATGGTGCACAAGTCATAGAATTGTATAATTATCTGAAAGCACTTTGTTTTAATTTTAGTTCAAGTTTTAGTAATTTTGTTGTGTGCTTTTGTCCTTTTTATTTATTTATTTTCTAAGGTTTTAATGAATTAAAGATGAGAAATGTTGCTTTGGAAAGTAGCTAAAATAAAATACGTTTATTTGTTTGTATTTCATTTCACTGAAAGAAAAACTTCTTTGATGTTGTTAGTTTTAGTTAACTGTAACCCTGGTTTATTTATTTCTTGGATGAATTATTTCTTCACTTCTGAGGCTCAGGGCGTTCAGCCGATTCAGTAATAGTGTTTCCCCAAGCTTCTTAAAGTCAAAAAGGGCCAAAACATTTTTCTTTGGTTGATTCTTGGATTTATTTATACCTCGCTCACACACACACACAGTTTAATCCGTGTCTTAACACTGACATCTGGCAGAGGGTCTTGCCTGTCCTCACAGGTGGTCCAGAACTGATCAAAACCAGACAGTCCTCTTCCATCTCACAGCACA
The DNA here is from genome assembly GCA_033026305.1 of Cirrhinus molitorella. Taxonomy (NCBI): domain Eukaryota; kingdom Metazoa; phylum Chordata; class Actinopteri; order Cypriniformes; family Cyprinidae; genus Cirrhinus; species Cirrhinus molitorella. The sequence goes on from CM065134.1 coordinate 35,593,561, forward strand.
CCTGTGATCCCTCTGAGACCGGCTCGATCTGGACCAGACCCAACTCAAGCTGAACCAAGCCGATTTACAGCCAGAAACAAACGCTGACGGCTCTAGTGAATCTGTCCAACACACACAAACCACTGCACAATCACCTCACTAACACTGAAAAATATATGCCACCACAAATTCAAAGCAATATATATTGTTTTTGTATTGTATAATTTTATTGTGCATTAAAAAAGCCATGCACATTACATTAAAAAAAAAGAGTTAAATAATATAAATCAATTTTCAAGAAATGTGTTTTCTTTACCAAGAAAGTGGCAAGATGCAAAACACTATTTTCTGTTTCAAACTTTCAAACATAGCATCTTTAGGTTATAATAATATAAAAAATTCAAATCCTGATTTTGATTTGCAAAGATTTAAGTGAAAGTGAAAGTGAAAGTGACGAGACATGAGGCCAAGTATGGTGACCCATACTAGGAATTTGTGCTCTGCATTTAACCCATCCAAGTGCACACACACAGTAGTGAACACACACACACCGTGAACACACACCCGGAGCAGTGGGCAGCCATTGCATTGCTGCGGCGCCCGGGGAGCAGTTGGGGGTTCGGTGCCTTGCTCAAGGGTCTCACCTCAGTCGTGGTATTGACGATGGAGAGAGCGCTGATTATTCACTCCCCCCACTGACAATCCCTGCCGGACCTGGGACTCGAACCTGCAACCTTTTGATTACAAGTCCGACTCCCTAACCATTAGGCCACGGCTGCCCCCAAATAGACGCTGATTATTTTTTTCTCAAAATGCAATAAAACCATCAGGGCTCTACAGCACTTATTGCAACCTGATGGTTTTATTGCATTTCCCCCCCTCTGGTTTATGCATCCTTACCTCTGCTGAATTATTTTTTATAAAAACATCCCGCAAACCCGCTCCTAAGTCCATTTTTTAATCAAATTACTTGCCATACACACTTTGAAGGCCGGTTCTGAATCAAATGATTTGTGATATGCTTTAAAGTTCAGTTCTGAATTAAATAATTTGCCATACACACTTAAAAGTCCAGTTCTGAATCAAATGATTCGCTATATGCATTTAAAAGTCCGGTTCTGAATCAAATGATACACTATATGCACTTTGAAGTCCCTTTTTGAATCAAATGATTCGAAAATTTAAAGCGCTATACGCGCTTTAAATTTTCGTTCTGAATCAAATGAACTTGAAGTCCCTTTTTGAATCAAAAGATTCGCCATACGCATTTAAAAGTCCAGTTCTGAATCAAATGATTCGCCATACGCACCTTGAAGTCCAGTTTTGAATCAAATGATTCGCAACATGAAAGGTAAAAAATGCAGATAAAAGGTTAAAATCACTTTAAACTTGATGGAAAATATTAATTTTCTCAGCCAGATATTTAGTTCTTCTTTGCTTAGTGATTGTTTTTGTTTTACCTATCAGCAACCATATATATAACATTTCTGTAATATACACATTAACAGTCAAAAGTTCTTCTGCTCACCAAGCCTGCATTTATTTGATCCAAAATACTGCAGATTTATAGAAAGTAATACTTTTATTTAGCAAGGATGTTTTGAATTGATCAAAAGTGATGATAAATACATTGGTTGTGTTACAAAAGGATTTAAATGCTGTTCTTCTGAACTTTCTATTCATCAAAGAAACTTGAAAAAAAATATACTCAGCTGTTTTCAATCAAATAATAAAAATAATAGATGTTTTTTGAGCAGCAAATCAGAATAAAAGAACAATTTCTACACTCAAGACTGGAGTAATGATATTCAAATAGAAAACACTTATTTTAAATAGCAAATAGGCCTAAATTTCACAATATTACTGCTTTTGCTGTATTTTGAATCACATAAATGCTGGCTTGGTGAGCAGAAGATACTTCTATAAAAAAAAAAATCTTGACTGGTAGTGTATATACTAGTGTAACTTTCATTTTTCTCTTATTTCTAGCTTTTGATTGGCTAAGAAATCAGATACGCTGCTTGACAATGACCAATAATAATGGTTGTTTATATACTACAAACACTTTTCATTTTTATTACATAATAAGGCAGAATATTTTCTATACTGTAATAAATGCAGTGTCAGTTAGCACTGCATTGTTTGTATACTTTATTTATTACCTGAAGATGACTTGAAAAACACAAATAAACCATCTATTGTCGCAATCGTGTGTTTAATGTCTTCGTTTTTCCAAACATCTCTGTCTTTTTGTGAAAACACAAAAAACGATACATCATACAGCGATAGCTGGACGCTTTTGTCAATTTTGCAAAATATATATATATATATATATATATATATTTATGTCTGTATACACTACCGTTCAAAAGTTTGGGGTCAGTAAATGTTTATTCATTCTTTTTTTTTTTTTTTGAAAGAAATGAATAAATTGTTACATTAATAAAAAGTGACATAATAGATGTACATTGCTAGAAAAGATTTATAGTTTGAATAAATGTTGTTTTTGAAAGAATAAAATACAGGTTCAAAAAAAAAAAAAAAAAAACATTGGCGGCACAACTGTTTCCAAAACTGATAATTCTACTAATAATTCAGAATATCAGAATGATTTCTGAGAGATCATGTGACACTTAAGCCTGGGAAACTGAGTAACAGCTGATGAAAAATCAGCATTGCATCACAGGAATAAATTATATTTTAAAGTATATGAAAATAAAAACCATTATTTTCTATTGTAAAAACATTTTGTAATATTACAGTTTATTTTCTGTATTTTTGATCAAATAAATGCAGCCTTGACTTCATTAAAAAAAATTGCAAGTCTTACTGACCCCAAACTTTTGAACGGTAGTGTATATATATAGTATATTTTGTTTTAAATTGAATATCAGTTAAATTACTGGTACATTTCTATCTACCCACACACACATCTTGAGTTCTTTTAATGCAAACACAGTGTTCAACAATCAGCCACATGTTTCTAAATCTGTAAGGTTCCAATTAAAAGTTCTTAATTGCCTTCATCCGAGTAATTAAGATAAAGCGAACACATTTCCACAGCAGCCGACTGAGAAACTTTCTTTTCTAATCTTCTCAAACATTACAGCCACAGGACAAACTCACACGTTTTGGATTATCACATTATTTTCATGACAATTAAGGACTTTCACCCCCAAAAAATTCATTCTCATGAGCGAAATATACTATAAAACCATTTGGTGTCAACACAAACATCTCTCTCAATTAAAAGCAGCATGAATTAAATAAAAAACGACTTTACTTACAATTGCACTCATATTTAAACAAAACATATTTTTTGATGGGGAATTTAAACATTAGAGTAACTGCCTTTAAAAGTGTTTAATTGTAACACAGTAACATTTTCATTTTTAAGGACATTCATCATCTAAAAATCGTCATGTTACAAGTGCAATTATATGTTTGAGGAACAGAGCTTAAATGCCACATTGCAAAAAGGATTTTAAAGATTCTAAAGCAAGCCAATGATTCATTGATTCCAAACAAACAATGACTCTGAACAATAAACAAACACACCAAGAACATCTGAACATCACTTCGGCTGAGATTCATATGAATGAGTCTGTCTCTCATTACTGTGATGCTGTCAGACCAGCAATTAATCTGAATCTAATTACAGACCAATTACTGCTGTTTAAACACACACACACCATGACTGTATATGTCAGTGCTGGCACTAGAACACAAAGAGAAACAAAGAAGAAAGCAAATTAAAATTAGACAGACAAAGCGCCACATACTGGGGTTTCTTCTGGGTCATTTCTAGAAATGTCATTCCCACAAAGACAGAAAAACCTCACATTCACTTCTACTATCCTACAGAGACACATCACACACTTTTATACTGTATATGCAAAAAAAAGAAAAATTGGTGTAGAAACAATTTATACCAGGGAAGTTGCTAAGTTTGTAAATTATGAGTAAATTTCTTGTAAAATATACTCTAATTAAACTTTTTCTAGCCTATTATCCTATAAACAGTGTTCGAAGTAATGTGTTACATAATCACATCACTTTTTTTCAAGTAACTATTAAAGTAACACTTCACTTTTGGTGTGAAAGGGCTTTTACATTTGGCAAAAATATAACTTTTTTATATTAAAAACAAACCCAGCTCAGATAAGAAAAAGTATTGCAAAAATAACGTAAAACACATTACTTTGCATGTAAAGTAAACTACTCAGTCACATTTTTTAGGGAATAACACAATATTGTAACACATAAACTTTAAATGTAACATTTCCCAAGACTATAAATGATACATCATATCCTTTTACACTGCCGCTTAAAAGTTAAGAATCAGTAAGACTTGAAATGTAAGAAATGCTTTTAAAGAAGTCTCTTCTGCTCATCAAGGCTGCATTTATTTGATCAGAAATACAGAAAAAAAACAGCAATATTGTAAAATGTTATTACAATATTAAATAATGGTTTATATTTTAATATACTTTAAAATATAATTTATTTCTTTGATGCAAAGCTGAATTTTCTTCAGCTTTTACTGGAGTGTCTTAAGTGTCACGTGATCCTTCAGAAATCATTCTAATATTTCAGGATTCTTTGATGAATAACAAGTTAAAAAGAACAGCATTTATTTAAAATATAAATCTTCTCTAACAATGTAAATCTATGCTATCACTTTTTATTAATTTAACACATCCTTGGTGAATAAAAGCATTAATTTCTTTCAAAATAAAAATGTATTGACCCAAAACTTTTGAACAGTAGTGTATATTGTTAGAAAACCTTTCTATTTTAAATAAATGCTGTTCTTTTTAACTCTTTATTCATCAGAGATGAATAAAAAAGTTTCACAGATTCCATAAAATACAAAAAAGTGTTTCAATCACTGATAATAAATCAGTAAATTAGAATGATTTCTGGAGAATCATGTAACACTGAATACTGGAGTAATGATGGTAAAAATTTAGCTTTGCATCACAGAAATAAATTAGATTTTCAATGTATATTAAAATAGAAGAATGTTGTTTTACATCATAATAATATTTCACAATATAATTTTTTTCAGTATTTTTGATCAAATAAATGATGAGCCTTGATGAGCATTAGAAACTTATTTAAAATACATTCAAAATCTTACTGATCCCAATTCCCAAAATCCCAAACTTTTAACCAGCAGTGTATATACACTGAAAGTTTAGAAATAATATTCACTCGTAAATGACTAAGAATGGCAAGTAGCCCTTTCAATCAAACCTGAAATTGCATTAATGTTGCTGTTTTAAAATAGAATAACTGATAACAACAACAGAAGCACCAAAATCACAGCAGAAAAAAACATGTACTTGATGAATCATTTGTATCTGTGAGGACAACATCCCTCCAGCAGGTTTATCTCATTCAGCTCACGTCAACTCACTCCTGAAACTACAGCTATTAAAAAAAACACACACACACACACACACACACACACACCCTGACAGCTCAGACAGACAGGTGGATCGGTCCATGAAATGGCAATTACACAAGGGCAAAAATGGGAAATTAGTACCAGCAGAGTTTGTGTGTGTGTGTGTGTGTGTGTGTGTGTGTGTGTGTGTGTGTGTGTGTGTGTGTGTGTGTGTGTGTGTTTGGTGACTAATGCCCTGCAGGTTATCAGTACAACTACACACACCTGGTTTGACAGGTAATTACAACACCTGTTTATCTCTCTCTCTCCTCTTCAACACACACACACACACAGATGTCCTACAGTTATAACACACTGTTGTGCACATAATTAGCATTTCTTTATTCAAATGAACGTGTATTCATGTTTATATAACAGTGTGTGTGTGTGTGTGTGTGTGTGTGTGTGTGTGTGTGTGTGTGAGAGTGTCGGGAGTAAATGTCCATGGAGGGTAAATGTCAGATAAAGGAAGGTGACCTTTCTGTACACAACACCTAAGGGAAACACACTGTGTGTGTGTGTGTGTGTGTGTGTGTGTGTGTGCCGACTCTGTTCTAAAACACAGCATTTCCTCACTGTCTACATAGGCAGCATTAAAAACTGAAATGGAGCCTCATAAGTGAGTGAACTTTTTAGAGTGCATTGAACTGAACTGCACTCTAAAAAACGCTGGGTTGCTTTTTTTAACCCAGTTGCTGGGTTATGCCTGTTGGGTCATTATGTTGGGTTATTTTGCCAGTGTTGGGTAGTTTTTTGTGTAACCCAGCTGTTGGGTTAGTGTCTGGGTCAATCTCACTGACCGCTGAAACTATGCACCCCTCGACCTCCCTCCGACGAAACAACCTGCGTGTGCACTTTAAGCTGTTGGGTTACAGCTGAAGCACGGGCTTTTCTCCTCAGTGCCGCTGATTTAGTGGACTTCTTCAGTGAAATTAAGGTTTGTATACGTTTTATTCCATCTATAAAGTCTTTAATGTGCCATAAACAATTTTATTTTACAGAGCTGCATCAGCGATGGTCATTTCACGGGATGCATAAGATAAACTGATTATATTCACTATAACACTGCTTCTAATTCATTCGGATGTTAAAATATGTTCTCAAAACTCTGTACTGGTTGTTTATTGACCGGTTATGAAGTCACAGCATCTTTTATAGCTACGAGTGAAATGTCAGGCGGCGGTCTAAAGTTCGCAGTTTTCCCAGGCAATAGAAGCCAGGGACCCATTTAATACACTGGAAATAAAATTTACGTTTAAGTGTTATATTTTTATTTCTAAAACACATGTTAAACGTATAAATGTATGCAAAGTTGAAAACTATGCTGCATAATTCATAATTGTCTTGTATTTTTGTCCATGGGTGTTTTCACTTAATAAATGTTAAAAAACGCAATTTATTACTGTTGTCTCTAGTAATTCTGTGTCTGCTTTTTAATTTCCAACCTATTTTTGGTTCATTTTAAACCAGCAATAGTAATTTTTATTCAAGATTTTCATGTTGGGTCAAAGGTTTAACCCAAATGGCTGGGTTAAAATAACCCAATGCAGGGTTTGTCCATATTTGACAAACCCATTGGGTTGTTTTAACCCAGCATGGTTTTTTAGTGTGTGATCTGAATAATTGACTCATGACTGATTAGTTTTTCAATACAGTTTGACTTTCTTTCTCACAATAGTGTTTGCAAATAGTGCTTATGTTTTTTGTGGGTGAAGCCTTTTATAAAGAATTAAAAGGAAGGTAAACTTGAGTTTATATTTCAAAATTCTGACTTTAATATTACAACAGTGGGCCTTACAGGGTTCAAAAAAAGTTACGTAAACATAACGTAAAGTAAGTAATTATATTTGGTGGCAGAAAATGACAGATTTCAAGTAGCAGTCTATGGAAGTCATGGAATTAAAGAATAAAAAAAAGGTAAATTTGAGTTTATGTTTCAAAATTCTGACTTTAATATTACAACAGTGGGCCTTAAAGGGTTAAGTAAAGTAACTAAAGTATATCTGTTGGCAGAAAATGACAACAGATATACATAGTATATAGTAGTCTATGGAAGTAATGGAATAAAAGAATAAAAAGAAGGTAAACTTGAGTTTATATTTCAAAATTCTGACTTTAATATTACAACAGTGGGCCTTACAGGGTTAAAAATGTAACGCAAAAGTAACGTAAATTAACTAAAGTATATTTGGTGGCAGAAAATGACAGATTTCAAGGTGCAGTCAATGGAATTAATGGAATTAAAAAGGTTAATTTGAGTTTACATTTCAAAATTCTGACTTTATTCTCACAATTCCAATAAGAAAAATCATCATCAATTTTTTTTTCCTCAGCTTCACATCATGAGTTTATATCCCACACTTTTTTTTTCCTCAGAATTGTCAACTCACTATTGTTGAGTTAAAGCAAGTTATAAAGTCCAAAATACTAGATATAAACTTATGTATAAAAAAAAGTCAGAATTAAAAATAGTTAAAATGTTATAGGTTTAAATAGTAGTTCATGCTGTAACTGCCCTTAATATAATAAGTGAACCTGGACCACAAAACCAGTCACTTGTGTATTTTTTTAAAAAATTGAGATTTATATATCATCTGAAAGTTGAATAAATAAGCTTTCCATTGATGTATGGTCTGTTATGATAGGACAATATTTGGCTGAGATACAACTATTTAAAAATCTGGAATCTGAGAGTGCAAAAAAATAAAAATACTGAGAAAATCGCCTTTAATATTGTCCAAATGAACTTCTTAGCCATGGATATTACTTATCAAAAATTAAGTTCTGATATATTTACAGTAGGAAATGTACAAAATATCTTAATGGAACATGATCTTTATTTAATATCCTAATGATTTTTGGCATAAAAAAAAAAAAAATCAATCATTTTGACCCACACAATGTATGTTTGGCTATTGCTACAAATATACCCCAGCGACTTAAGACTGGTTTTGTGCTCCAGGGTCACATATGGTCCCCTATGAACTGCACATGTGAATATTATGTAGACCTAATTGTTTAAATCAAACTTGCTTTGAAAGTAGAGTAATCATAGCAGGTTTCATCCATTAGTCCATCCGTTTAAACAGATAGCTTTAAATATCATTTTTGACAATAGTATTCTATAAAAATGATTTCCATTCTGACATCCAAAGGCACAACAATAATTTTTTTTCTTTGTGTTCTATGATCCTGAGTGACAAACTGAACAGCCAATCAGAGGCCTGCTGGAGTCAGAGGGGCGGGAACAAAATATAATGCTGTGAGACACAGGAAGAGCCCTTAAAATGTATGATGGGTAGATAACAGCACCTTCATATTTAATTGATGGAGGACTGAGGTGGCCTTCAGTGTGTGTGTGTGTGTGTGTGTGTGTGCGCGTTTTGTCACAAAATCCACACACACACTCCGACCAACCCGTTTTAATTAAGCTGATTCTGTTTTTATGACCACATTATTATTGTCTGTAATATAACACAGAACAAAACACGTGTTTGAATGATGCGAAAAACAACAAACCTGTGTAAACTCATCAATATTCATCACCAGCGCTCATAATTATTCATTACTAATTATCATATCAGCACAACTGTCAGGAAAGAGCAACACAAGCAAATACCAGCGAATCTGCCTCAAAGCCAAATGATTATTCATACGTCTGTGTGTAAATGAGCCCAGAAGCATCCGGACTCACTCTGTGTGTGTGTGTGTGTGTGTGTGTGTGTGTGTGTGTGTGTGTGTGTGTGTCAAAGAGCAGATTGCATAAAGCACTTACCCAGAAAGAGCAGATATAATCCAGAAAGACAGAGAATTACAAAGAGAGAGTCAGAAAAGAAAACGAGAGAAAGCTACACCGAAAGAAAACAAAATGAGCAAAAACAAACTAACAAATGTATTAAACAAAAAAAGCAAACATGAATCCAAACACGCAACAAAGAAATGAACCATACTGTGCGCAAATAAATAAAATACAACTAAGTGTATAATCAAAGGTTGTGTTTCCAGTCAAAAACCACAAATAAGCACAAATGTGACCCTGGACCTCAAAATCAGTCATAAGGGTCTTTTTTTTAATTATTGAGATTTATACATCATCTGAAAGCTAAATATAAACTTTCCATTGATGTATGGTTTGTTAGGATAGGACAATATTTGACAATCTGGAATCTGAGGGGACAAAAAAAAAAAATCAAAATATTGAGAAAATCACCTTCAAAGTCCAAATGAAGCTCTTACACTGCAAAAAATACTTTTCTTAGATTTTTGTTTGTCTTGTTTCTAGCATAAAATATCTAACAATTCTTAAATCAAGAAGGATTTTCTAGACAAGTAAAAATTATTGTATTATTTTCAGGAGGGACAAGTCAAAATTAAGTGAGTTTTTGCTTAGAACAAGCTAAATAATCTGCCAAAAAAAGTCAGAGTTTTTAGATAAAATAGGTAAATGTAAAATGTTATAGGTTAAAATAGTATTTCATGCTTTAAATGTAGGGCTTAATGTAATATATCCTCTATGAAGGGCACAGGTGAATATTATGTAGACCTATTGTTTAAATCAAACTTGCTTTAAAAGTAGAGTAATCATAGCAGGTTTCATCCATTAGTCCATCCGTTTAAACAGATTTTCTTATAATGGGGTAAGAAAAATAATCTTATTTCAAACAGAAAACAAGAATGCTTTGCTTTCCCCATTGGCAGATTATTTTGCCTGCTCTGAGCAAAAACTCACTTCATTTTGACTTGTTTTTTATTTGTATAGAAAATCCTTCTTGATTTAAGAATTTTAAAATAGTTTGACTGGAAACAAGAAAAAAAATCAAAGTAAGAAAGGCATTTTTTGCAGTGTAGCAATGCATATTACTAAACAAAAATTACGTTTTGATATATTTTTGGTAGGAAATGTACTAAATATCTTCATGGAACATGATCTTTACTTAAAATCCTAATGATTTTTGGCAACAAAAAAAAAAATAAATAAATAAAAATATATATATATATATAATTTTGACCCATACTATGTATTTTTGGCTATTGCTACAGATATACCCATGCTATTTAAGACTGTTTTTTTGCTCTAGGGTCACAAATGCAAAACTACAATAGACTACATTAAACCAAATTATATTAAATATTGGATCACTTGCAATGATAAGCATGGTTGCCATGAAACCATCAAATTATGAAATTCAAGTCAGTAACAAACGTTCAGTTTATAAAGACAAACCTGTTGAATTTTACATTTGGAAATAGACAGTTTTAGTGCAGTGCTGCTACTTTAAAAGCATAAAGCTTGTTTCTAAAGTAAAACTCTGAGCTAAAAGGATCATTTAAACCTAGTGAGTGGCCTAATATCCACTATAAACAAATTCAAATGAAAAGTTCAAATGTTATGTTCAAATGGCCAAAACTGCTGTGTAGACAGAGATTTTCCTTCTGCATCCTCATCCTCATCCACTGCTTCATCCTCTATTCTGCAGGTCCATCCATAAATAACAAAACACAAAGAGAAGTGCAGAATGAATCAGGGTAGATATACTGACTGAGTGAGTGTGTGTGTGTGTGTGTGTGTGTGTGTGTGTGTGTGTGTGTGTGTGTGTGTGTGTGTGTGTGTGTGTGTGTGTGTGTGTGTGTTTCAGGGCTGCTAAAGACTGCATGAACTCCATATGCTTTCTTCTGTTTCTGCTGCTGAGTTATGAATTATACATTCCTAAAGGAACCCTGCTGCCACACACACACACACACACACACACACACACACTCCCACACACGTGCTGTTTTGTTTTGTCTGAATAATTCATGTGTTTATAGAGCAACTTTCTCCGCTGCACTTCCACAAACAACAGATTCATCAACACTGTCAAACTCCATCACTTCTATAGAACGCATCAAGCATCAAATCACATCCGACAAACACGAAAGCAAACAATCAACCTCCTGAAGATTCAAATCAGCATCTGTCATCGGATATGATCTTAAAGCCAACGGGCGAAAGAAATATAGCAAAAAGACAAACAAATGGGACTGAAATCCATCAAGAGAGAAATCCATCAATATGATAAACAGATCTGGAATCAGCATCATCTGTATTACCATACAGCTCTAAACGATGAACTCAAGACAAACATTTCATATTTTTTATAGTATACTACTGTTCAAAAGTTTGGTTTCAGTAGATTTTTTTTAAAGAAATTAATACTTTTATTCATCAAGGACACATTAAACTGATCAAACGTAATGACATTTATAATGTTACAAAAGTAAATGATGCTGAACATTCAGCTGCGCATTACAGAATTAATCTGGATAAAGACATTTGTCAAGACAAACTTTACGTTGGCTTGAGAAAGAATGACCAGAAAGTTTTAAAAGTCTTAAGTTTGACATTTAAAGTAGTTTTAAAGCTTAAAGCATTAATGTTTTGAAGATAATAGAGTCAGATAGATAGATAACAGATAGATATGTTGCTAGTATGATTAGCATGTTACTAGCATGTTATTAACATGATTAGCAATTTGCTAACATGTTTCTAGCATGATTAGCATGTTACTAGCAAGTTGCTAACATGTTACTAGTATGATTAGTGTTACTAGCATTTTTTTAACATGATTAGCAAGGTACTAGCATTTTTCTAGCATGATTAGCATGACACTAGCATGTTGTTAACATGATTAGCAAGTTACTCGCATATTGTTAGCATCTTTAGCAAGTTACTAGCATTTTTCTAGCATGATTAGCATGACACTAGTGTGCTGTTAACATGATTACCAAGTTACTAGCATGATTCTAACATGATTAACAAGTTATTAACACATTGTTAACATGATTCTAGCATGATTAGCATGTTACTAGTATGTTTCTAACATGATTAGCAAGTTGCTAATATGTTGTTAACATGATTAGCAAGTTACTAGCATGTTGTTAACATGATTATCAAGTTACTAATATTTTTCGAGCATGATTAGCATGACACTAGCATGTTGCTAGCATGAATAACAAGTGAACACATTGTTAACATGATTTTAGAATGATTAGCATGTTACTAGTATGTTTCAAACATGATTAGCAAGTAGCTGGCATGTTTCTAAGATGTTTCAAACATGATTAGCAGGTTTCTAGTGTGTTTCTAGCATGATTAGCAAGTTACTGGCATTTTGTTAGCATGATTAGCAAGTTACGAACATGTTTCTAGCATGACTAGCAAGTTACTAGCATTTGTACAGCATGATTAGCATGACACTAGCATGTTGTTAGCATGATTAGCAAGTTACTAGCATGTATGTAGCTAGCATGACCACAAGTTGGTAACACATTGATAGTGTGATTCTAGCATGTTACTAGTATGTTTCTAACATGATTAGCAAGTTGCTAGTATATGGTTTGCATGCAAGTTAATAGCATGTTAGTATGTTTCTAGCATAATTAGCAAGTTACTAACATTTTGTTAGCATGATTAGGAAGTTGTTAGTATGTTTCTAGCATGATTAGCAAGTTACTAGCATTTGTATAGCATGATTAGCAAGTTACTAGCATGATTAGCATGTTTCTAGCACGATTACCGAGTTGGTAACATATTGATTGCGTTATTCTAGCATGATTAGCATGTTAATAGCATGTTTCTAACATGATTAGCAAGTTGCTAAAATGTTGTTAGTGCAATTAGCAAATTAACAGCATGTTTCTAACATGATTAGCAAGTTGCTATCATGTTTCTAAGATGTTTCTAGCATGATTATCAAGTTGCTAGTATGTTTTTAGCATGATTAGCAAGTTATCAGCATTTTGTTGGCATGATTAGCATGTTACTAGTTTATGAACCAGAAGATTTATCATTTGTGATTTTTAACATCTTTGCACAACAAAAGTTCAGAGATTTTGCACTAAATGGTTTAGAATGCAAGATAACCACATTCACTGAATGTAATGCAGATCATTAATGCAGCATAATGCTGGTTTATATGACATACTGTTAAAAAAATGGTGAAAAATAAATGGTGTGTAGTATGTATCACTTTGTGTGTGTGTGTGTGTGTGTGTGTGTGTGTGTGTGTGTGTGTGTGTGTGTGTGTGTGTGTGTGTGTGTTAAATCGCTGTGGGACGCTGGAGTGAAGGTCACTCAATTAGACATTCCCAGAACATCAGCCACTACTCAATTCCCTGAAAACTCCTCCATCGTTCCTTCCTAAGTCTCCATCTCTCTCTCTCTCTCTCTCTCTCTCTCTCTCTCTCTCTCTCTCTCTCTCTCTACTCCTCCTGAGGTCTTTTCATTGTTTTTCTGCTCACATCTCTATCAGTTTGGCTTCATAAAATCACCCGAGCACCTGGTGTGGGGTGTGTGTGAGTTCACAGAAGAGCAGCTTTACTGCTGATGTCAGTTTTACACACACATTAAAACACAATCATGAGCAGCACTGTATTTTAATCCCTATTAAGTGCACTTTACCGGCTACACTTTGACTCTTAATCTCCAGTAAAGTCCCTGCGGATGCGCGTGGCTCTGTGTATTTATGAGTTCAGCGGTTATTTATTCATCTGAACACATGTCGAGCGCTGTGTACAGTACAAAACGACACTTTCACACAGAATATGATGAAGATGATGATGAGGAGAGCCAGTCAGGAGTGACAGGAAACAAACAGACGGACTCTAGAGAATAGCCAACATCCAGAAATCGCATTTTAAGGCTGACGTGTGTCATTTCTGCTCCGCGATTGCACAAAACACAATCACAATAACAATGACATCTTTCCTGAACGCCCTAGCAACCACACGACAAGACAATTAAAAACAAACAACACTCAGAACACCCTAGCAACCACACAGCAACGTGTTTAAAAACAAACAACACTCAGAATGCCTTAGCAACACCCAGAACACCTTAGCAACCACATGGCAATGCGTTTAAAAACAAATAACACTTAGAATGCTTTAGCAACCACATAGCAACACCCAGGACACCTTAGCAACCACCCGGCAATACACTTGAAAACAAGCAACACTCAGAAGGACTTAGCAACCACACAGCAACGTGTTTAGAAACAAACAACACTCAGAACGCCTTAGTAACCACTCGGCAACATGTTTAAAAACAAACAATACCCAAAACACCTTAGCAACCATACAACAATGTGTTTGAAAACAAACAACACTCTGAACACCTTAGCAACAGCACATCAACGTGTTAAAAAAAAAAAACAACACCCAGAACACCTTAGCAACCACCCAGCAATGCACTTGAAAACAAGCAACACTCAGAAGGACTTAGCAACCACACGGCAACGTGATTAAAAACAAACAACACTCAGAATGCCTTAGCAACCACACAGCAACACCCAAAATGCCTTAGCAACCACATGGCAATATGTTTAAAAAACAAACAACACTCAGAATGCCTTAGCAACCACACAGCAACGTGTTTAAAAACAAACAACACTCAGAACGCCTTAGTAACCACTTGGCAATACACTTGAAAACAAGCAACACCCAAAACACCTTAGCAACCATACAACAATGTGTTTGAAAACAAACAAGACTCTGAACACCTTAGCAACAGCACATCAATGTGTTAAAAAAAAACAACAACACCCAGAACACCTTAGCAACCACCCAGCAATGCACTTGAAAACAAGCAACACTCAGAAGGACTTAGCAACCACACGGCAACGTGATTAAAAACAAACAACACTCAGAATGCCTTAGCAACCAAACAGCAACACTCAAAATGCCTTAGCAACCACATGGCAATATGTTTAAAAAACAAACAACACTCAGAATGCCTTAGCAACCACACAGCAACGTGATAAAAAACAAACAACACTCAGAATGCCTTAGCAATCACACAGCAACACTCAGAATGCCTTAACAACCACACAGCAATGTGTTTGAAAATAAAAAAACACTCAGAACGCCTTAGTAAACACTCGGCAACATGTTTAAAAACAAACAACAACCAGAACACATTGGCTACCACAAAACAATACACTTGAAAACAAACAACACTCAGAAGGCCTTAGCAACCACTCAGCAACATGTTTAGAAACAAAAAAACACCCAAAACACCTTAGCAACTATACAGTTTGAAAACAAACAACATCTGAACACCTTAGAAACACCATGTCTACGAACACTCAGAATGCCTTAGCAACCACAAAGCAGCATGTTTAAAAACGAACAACACAGTTAGGAAACCTTAGTAACCACACACCAACATGTTTAAAACAAACACTCAGAATGCCTTAGCAACCACACAGCAGCATATTTAAAAACAAACAACACCCAGAATGCCTTAGCAACCACACAGCAACAAGATTAAAAACATACATCACTCATAATGCCTTAGCAACCACACAGCAAAGTGTTTAAAAACAAACAACACCCAAAACACTTTAGCAATCACATGACAACGTTTGAAATTAAAGAACACTAAAAACACCATAGCAACTGAATGGCAACGTGTTTAAAAACAAACAACACTCAGAACGCCTTAGCAACCACACATCAACACCTAGAATGCCTTAGCAACAACACAATAATACACTTGAAAACAAAAATAACGCTCAGAAGGCCTTAGCAACCACATGGCCACATGTTTTAAAATAAACAACCTCTTAGCAACCACACAGCAACACGTCTGAAATTGAAGAACACTAAAAACACCATAGCAACTGCATGGCAACGTGTTTAAAAACGAACAACACTCAGAATGCCTTAGCAACCACACATCAACACCCAGAATGCCTTAGCAACCACATGGCCACGTATTTTAAAATAAACAACACCTAAAACACCATAGCAACCACACAGCAACCTGATTAAAAACAAACAACACTCAGAACACTCTGAAATTTAAACACGGCAACGTGTGTGGCGGTGTGTTTGATAGCGAAGAAGCCCATAAGAGCGTCTCTTTTGCATGTATTCATTATTAAACAGAGAGAAAGACAGATAAACTGAAGAATCTCATGAATTTTTAACACCTGAAATGTGCATATACTGTACGCATGTGTGTGTGTGTGTGTGTGTGTGTGTGTGTGTGTGTCAGTGAGTGAGTGTTTCTCCACAGTTGTATGAAATTATGTTATTATTCAAAGTTACTCAAAGACTTACTCAAACATCAATGACATGTGATGTTTCCAATCACAACAATGTACCGTAGTAAATGCTACAGCGAACTTTCAGTATAATTTTGGTTGTTTTAAAAATTATTACAAAGGATTGTACACTTTATTTCAATTTTTCACCCTAAAGGTTAAGGCTTCCATGACCTTTGACCTGACCATGACCTTCTAGAAACACACACCTGAGCTCAGAGAATCAGGTGTAGACTGTAATAATATTTCTGTATTTTTTGATCAAATAAACAGCTTTGGTGCGCAGAAGAGACTTCTTTCAGAAATACTGAAAAACGTAACAAGCCCACGACTTTTGATGTGCAAGGACAACAGAAAGGTACGGTTTACATCCAGAAATCACACACAGATGAACTGAATATTCCTGTAATCAAACTCACAGACTCTGGGTTTCTCAAGGATCTCTGGAGGATCAGCGGCAGAAAAGAGGAAAATGATTCTGTTCTCATCGACTCTTTCAGGGTCAGTTTACTACTGTGAAGTCAGACTGTTAATGAGCCGATGTGAGGCGGAGAGAGAGACGGATAGAGAGAGAGAGACAGGTGCTGTCCCTGAGAGAAAGGCTTTGACAAAGAGAAAAATTGCATTTGAGTATTTGCATATGAGAATTTTGTTCTACAGGAACTCTCAACCTCTACACTGAATGCTAATGCACTCTCTCTCAAACACACACACACACACACACACACACACTCAGACGTTCTTCAGAAAGTGCACAACCCTTAAAGCTATTTAGGGGTATAAGGGACTATTTTATCTCGGTCTTTCTAAAAAGACAGCGTGAAATATATATGAAATATAATAACTGGAGGACAAACGAAAAACTTTAAAGTTCCAGTGAAAGCAAAATTGAAGTTTTTTGGCTGTTAGTGTGAATACGTTAGCCTTAAGGTTATCTGTAAGCTGTGTGCCGCAAACAATGACAAAAATTGCATTTGGAAGGTTCATGCATTTAAAATGTCCAAACTCTCTCTACCTCCAGTATGGATCAGTTTGGTAATGGCATTGAGATTTTACCACAGTGATTTTAGAAAGGCTTTTTTTCTAATTTGAAGATAACAGAAAATAAAAAACAAATTTGGTTATGACCATAAATACAAAAGTATTGACAAATTTTCAAACACAATGTTTTTTTGTTTTGCTGTAGTAACATTAAAGGAAGAATACATCTGTGAAATGCCAAAAGCTGTTAAATAAACAAAACACTTCTGGGTATTTTAAAAAGGAGATGAGCCACTCGATATGTGCCGCTCTGATTTACTGTTAAATTAACTGAAATTACATCAACACAACGTGCGTTTTAAAACACTTTAGTGGGACTTTAGGAATCTGCTACTGCAAACACATATTGATTATTATTGCTCTGAACGAGTCTGTGGTGATTACAGACCTGACTCGCATTAACCAGCAACCAGTGAAACACCAAAAATAAGAGCAGCATGAGCATGCAACATATAAGAAATGCACACACACACACGAATACAAAGCTCTCTGTGAAATTGT
This sequence comes from Cirrhinus molitorella, assembly GCA_033026305.1. Taxonomy (NCBI): domain Eukaryota; kingdom Metazoa; phylum Chordata; class Actinopteri; order Cypriniformes; family Cyprinidae; genus Cirrhinus; species Cirrhinus molitorella. The sequence continues at coordinate 35,611,621 of CM065134.1, forward strand.
CAGACAGACGGCAGTGAAGCGACACGCAGCCTGAAGGGGAAACAGATTCTGACACACACATACAAACACACACTCTCTCTCTGCATGCAAAAGACAGATTTGTTTTGGCAGAGCGACGACGCTCCTGCAGGCTGTAAAACAGGTGTGTGCGTGTTTGTGTTGATGGTTTTTACACTAAAACTCACTATCAGGTGGAACTTGAAAGGTCAGTAAAACTAAATCACAGCTATCAGTGTGTGTGTGTGTTTGTTAGTCATCCATCTAGTATAAAAGAGGCTTTCAAACAAAACACCACATGACAGTCACACACACACAAAGAGAATATTGTTTAAGCTCAATTAAATACCACTAAATGTAAGTCTGTCTGGTCTCAGATTTTAAATCTATTTATCCTCTGGTCTGTTAATTATAATTTAAATTACATTGTTTAAATTTAATTTATTAAATTTAAATTTTAATATAATAATACATTGTTTTTAAGAAGCTTGATAAATGCATTATTTACATATTTTTGTGTAATAGTTTTTAACCCTTTAACTGTCACTCCCCATTGTGAACATAGACATGAAAATGCACTATCCAAATGTAATTTTTTATAATTCATGAACAAAAACATTTTCTAATATGATTTTCATGTACAATTTCCATGATAATGCAATGTCTGATTTTAAAATGGTTTCCAAAGGATGAATTTTGAAATTTTAAGTCTTCAAGTGATATATAATTTCTTATGATTTCTAAAGCGTTATAGAAAAAAAGGCAACAAAGAAAGTCTTTTTGTGAAAAAGGTCTGAACTCCTGTTATGAAGTACATTTTTTGAGGTGCACTCTTGTCATAAATTAATCTATTACTTTTCCTACATAATTTGTAACACAAAACAGTGGTAAAATATCAATTTAGGAGTCTTAGACCCTTCCAACGATATATAGTTTGTCATGATTAGATTAGGATTTATTTGAAATATGGTGAAGTAAACATAGGCGTCCCGGTGACGGGACGGTGACAGTTAAAGGGTTAAAATAATATTTATATATGGGCATAATATGCAAGGCAGAAATGTTAAATCAAAATGCATTTTGTTTTGTTTTTTAATTTGACATGGGAATTTTTTTTTTATTATTCTGGCATACATTTTGCAGGTACTTTTTGATAATGAACAGTGAATGGGTTTTCATAATAATAATAATAATAATATGAAAGAAAAATAAAATAATGTTTGATTATTTACATAAAAGTTGTATTGTTTTGTATGCTGACAGATCTAGAGGTTGTGGAAACCGATATATGAACACAAACACACACTGGTCCGGTTGTTTTGGGGCTTGAATATAAAGTCAGTCACCTGTATAAAAGACCCATTAGTTGCTCAGCAACCACTGAAAGTCAATCATAAAAACCCTCTTTCTGGGCCAACTAATGCAGCAACAGAGAGAGAGAGAGAGATAGAGAGTGAGTGTGTGTGTGTGTGTGTGTGTGTGTGTGTGTGTGTGTGTGTGTGTCATCCACGCTGATCACTGATTGGCTAATGACTAAATAAGCAATGATGATGTCATTATAGTTGAGTGGGTGACATCACATCACATCAGATCAGATGAGGCTCTTCAGAAAAACCAGCAGTGAACGAGTCCTGTTCATCTCAAAAACACTAATATAAAGCCCAACATATGGCCAGAGGGCTGTTATCGCTAAATAAACTGCACTTATTGCATGTATACTTAACAAATTAATAAATAAAAGGACGTGAAATATTGATAAAGGCATTAAATGAGCACAGCTACAGATCTGAAGGAAATAACCTGCCTCGCACAACGATCAATTATAGAGATTAGAGAGTCATTTGACACAAACAATGAAACAACTGACCAATTATAATCAGCGTTCCAGAGATTAGAGCATAAAGATAATCATCTGGTAAAGAAACACAAAGAATCCAAACGTTTCTAACAGCACATGAATGAATCTGACCGGCTGCGTCTGAAATGTGTGTCTGACTCTATTCTCACATTCAGTCTGACAGGTTTAGATGACATGTCACGCTCGTCTCTGTCCTGCGGCGTCACCCTGATCCGTGCGTTTCAGCGTGAATCTGAATAAGCTCACATACACTGCCTGTGATTCTAGCACATTCCTTCTGCAGCCTTTAACACAAGACAAATCCTCTTCTCCATCATACGAGCCACCAAATGACATTTAGGACATGATTTACAGTGTGTTATCTGTTTCAGGTTGTCAAACGGGATCTCAGAGCTGTATAAAGGTCAGCGTGTCTTCGATTGCTCTTTGGTTGTGTTAAATGAATAGTTCTTGTGATCCGGTGTTTCAGACAGAAATGTCTTTTCTCTGCTTTTCACTCATTTTTCATGTTAAGACAAGACACTACAGGAGAATAGGGTAAAAAAAAAAAAAAAAAAAAATGGAAATAATCATATCCCTCAGTTGTTCTGTTACATTAGGAATTGCAAACATGTTTTCTGAATGTTATGTTTAAATATACAAACAAATTTTCAAATTTGATATGCACAAATTTGCATACATTTCCAGAGAATAAATCTGAATATTAGATAAAGCCAGGTTTGTTGACATGTTAGAGTTAAATGTTTTTACTGTGGGGATTTTGGATAACTTTTTTATTACTGCATTAATCTGAAAATATTGTCAACGGAGAGATTAAATACATTTTCGCCATGCTTTAGGAATAAATATATAAATCAGTGTGAATAAAATATGATTAAATCCCTACCTTCAGAATATAGAAAGGAATAAAAGTCTACAGTGCTACTGTAGAGGAGAAACATTCTGACTGCCTTTAAAAATATGCATTTTCTTCATGTTTTTAAGAATAAAATGTTATATAAATCAGTGTGAATGAAATATGATCAAACCCTTGTATAAAAACCTTCAGAATACAGATAGAAATACAACTCTAAATTTAGGTGTATAAATGTGGCTGAAGTGGAGAAATAATCTCACTACCTTTAAAAATATGCATTTTCGCCGTTTTTAAAAATAAAGTGTTATATAAATTAGTGTGAATGAAATATGAACAAACCCTTCTATAAAAACCTTCAGAATATAGATAGAAATAAAACTCTAAATGTAGGTGTATCTAAGTGTTGCTGAAGCGGAGAAACAATCTCTATGCCTTTAAAAAATATGCATTTCCGCCATGTTTTTAGGAATGAAATGTTATATAAATTAGTGTGAATGAAATATGAACAAACCCTTCTATAAAAACCTTCAGAATATAGATAGAAATAAAACCATAAGTTTAGGTGTATGTAAGTTGTGCTGAAGTGGAAAAACCATCTCACTGCCTTTAAAAATATGCATTTTTGACAAGTTTTTAAAAATAAAGTGTTATATAAATCAGTGTGAATGAAATATGAACAAACCCTTCTATAAAAACATTCAAAATACAGATAAATAAATAAGTTTTGGTGTATGTAAGTGCTGCTGAAGTGGAGGAGCACTTCATAAACAATGTTTCTATACAATCAAGCCTGTATATATATTACTGCATACTATATACTATTACTATATATATTACTGTAATTAAAATCTACAGATGCAAATAGATAAAGTGCAATAATTAAAACACTTAAAAGTGTTTCACTAGTCTGAAACATGTTATGAAAATCCAAACAGACCAAAATCTCAAAATTGACCAGTGCATGAAAAAAACAACACATATACTGTAAAATTCATTGGTGAACATTTGAAGCAGGTACAAAATAAATAAATAAAACATTGCAACAAGAGAATAGAGAGACAATAAAACTACATCTATGTACATTCTGGGCTGCAACAGAACAGCCACTAAGCAACTTTAATTTATGATCAAAAAATTGAAAATAATTAATTCAGCCTCAGGGATAAATATATCATCCTCATTCTGTAATAATCACATGCTGACTGCAAAAATTCTGCTACATGATTAATGACTGCAACAAGCCAATTAAGACACGATCATTGATGCAAACGTTCCTCAACAAGATGCACAAAACACACACAGAACGTGGCTTTGCCTGAGGGCATTCACACCAGGTGTGTGTGTGCGCACCTGAGACAGGCAGACGGAGGGGCCCAAACACTGTTACCACGGCAACCTCTGAGTACGTCCCCAATTGTCCTCGAATGCAAGTTTTGTCAGACTGGCCTCATGTCTGGAAACAATGACGACCCCAAATCAAAGCTAAACAAACATTTGCTTACTGACAACATATAAAAAGATTTGTATTGTTTTATTGAGACTTTGTTTATCAAAAGTAACAAGCACAAAGCTTAATGTGTTTTTTGGATGGCAGGAGTTATAAAGAATGTTTAGTGAAGTTTTGTTCACGCGTCAACAGAAAACTGCACAGCTCAATATTGGGATTTAAGAATCAATACGGTGTCATCAAAATGAAGATTGAGTAAAAACAACAAATCAATATTGCCAACCCAACAGCTGATATTATGTTTACATAGGTGACCCTGGACCACAAAACCAGCCTTATGTAGCATTGGTATTTTTGTAGCAATAGTCAATAATACATTGTATGGGTTAAAATGATCAATTATCGATTCTTTTATGCCAAAAATCATTAGGATATTAAGTAAAGATCATGTTCCATGAAGATATTTTGTACATTTCTTACTATAAAGGTATATAACTTAATTTTAACTTTTGATTAATAATATGCATTGCTAAGATTTTAATTTGTACAACTTTAAAGGTGATTTTCTCAATATTTAGATTTTTTTTATCACCCTCAGATTCCAGATTTTATTTAAATAGTTGTATCTCAGTCATGCAACATACATCAATGGAAAGCCAATTTATTTAGCTTTCAGCTTTTTTAAAATCTCATTCCAAAAATGGTCCCTTATGACTGGTTTTGTGGTCCAGGGTCACATATGCAATAATAGATGTCTTTTTTTTTTCTTAATATAGAATAGAAGGTGATTTTCTCAATATTTTGATTTTTTTTTAGCACCCTCAGATTCCAGATTTTTTTTTTTAAATAGTTGAATCTCAGCCATACAAGCAAACCATACATCAATGGGAAGCTTGTTTATTTAGCTTTTTTTTTTTTTTTTCCTTTTTTTTCCAAAAATTGACCCTTATGACTGGTTTTGTGGTCCAGGGTCACATATGCAATAATAGATGTTTTTTAAATATAGAATAGAAGGTGATTTTCTCATTATTTTTATTTATTTTTTAGCACCCTCAGATTCCAGATTTTTTTAATAGTTGTATCTCAGCCATACAAGCAAACCATACATCAATAGAAAGCTTATTTATTTAGCTTTTAGCTTTTTTTTCTTCTAAAAATGGTCCCTCATGACTGGTTTTGTGGTCCAAGGTCACATATGCAATAATAGATGTTTTTTTCTTAATATAGAATAGAAGGCAATTTTCTCAATATTTAGATTTTTTTTTTTAGCACCCTCAGATTCCAGATTTTTTTAATCAATATCAACATCTATAGAAGGCTTATTTATTTAGCTTTCAGCTTTTTTTCTAAAAATGCACCCTTATGACTGGTTTTGTGGTCCAGGGTCACATATGCAATAGTAGATGGTTTTATCATTGGTGACTAAGAAAAGATGAATAAATGGACGTGTTTACAATCAGGGAAGGACCTCCAAACTTGTTTCGGCAAAAATTCTCACTTGCCAAAAACCTAATTTTTTTTCTTTCATACTTTTTGTGGTCTAGATGCAAGATTTAAAGTCATTAGTTAAGGTTTTCGCACCCAGAAAATCTCATTTCGCTGACCCTCACACAGTTTATTCTACTGTATCTTTAAGACTTCTACATGCAAATGACTGATGTAAGATTTCTGAATGTTGATTAGGTGTTGACATGTAAACGTGGGCTGGTAAGCGTCAGTGTCCGGCTCAGACGTGTTGTTGTTCGCTTTTCCACAATGCTACGATTCACGAGCGATGTGCAGTGACCCGAGCGCTGGATCTGGAACAGTTTCTCATTCTCTCGCCCCTAATAACCTCATCTGGTCTCCATGGCAACATCATAACGGACAGACGACATCATCATCATCCTCATCATCACCACAGAGCTGCATTCTGATGCTGTCAGTCACAACGTTCAGTGTTCAGTGTCATGATGACCGTCAGCACAGAAAACACTTTTGCACACTGATGCACGAGCTGCTGTGAAAGCCTCACACACTTAAGCTGTAAAAACACTCTGACGCTGGCCAAGAACAATACAAACCACTCGCAAACACTCTGATAAATGTGCGTGTTGGGAATAAAAGAGAGGTGAAGCCACCGCCATCACGCTTCTGTCTGGAGTGGGACGCCCTCGCTCTCACACACTCTTCACACAAACACACACACTTACACATCCTTTGGGTACAAGACCCCGAGTGAGTGTGTGTGTGTGTGTGTGTGTGTGTTAAGGGGCTCTTTATCAAGTGGAAAGCTGTGGAAATGAGTGTGTGGGTGGAACAGAGAGAGAGAGAGATACAGAGAGAGATCTTTTGTTTATACTTTTTATAACTTTTTCTCTATTATATTTCATCACGTTCACGCTAAATCTATTGTAGGACCCTAAGCAGAGCTCAGACATTTACATTTATATATATATATATATATATATATACTACCGTTCAAAAGTTTGGGGTCAGTAAGACTTGCAATTTTTTTTAATGAAGTCAAGGCTGCATTTATTTGATCAAAAATACAGAAAATAAACTGTAATATTACAAAATGTTATTACAATAGAAAATAATGGTTTTTATTTTCATATACTTTAAAATATAATTTATTCCTGTGATGCAATGCTGATTTTTCATCAGCTGTTACTCAGTTTCCCAGCCTTAAGTGTCACATGATCTCTCAGAAATCATTCTGATATGTTTTTTTTTTTTGAACCTGTATTTTTTTCTTTTAAGAACAACATTTATTCAAACTATAAATCTTTTCTAGCAATGTAAATCTATTATGTCACGTTTTATTAATTTCTAAACAATTTATTAATTTCTTTCAAAAAAAAAAAAGATTGAATAAACATTTACCGACCCCAAACTTTTGAACGGTAGTGTATATATATATATATTAAAAAACATAATTATTAAAATCATGTTTCTTAACTTTTTTCAAGTGCTATAAATATCTATATATTCATGATTTTAAAAGTCATATAGTATTTTCTAAATTTATCTATTGTTTATTTTTTTTTTTTAGTTTTTTTTTTTTTTTAGTTTTAGAAACCAAATTATCGCATTGTGTTATCCTTTACTTTTAGCAATATTACTTTTTGTTGTAATCTCGAGAGCATTGAATATAGGGCTAAATATTAATTTTCTTATTTCTTAATCAATTTATTCTTAAATCACACATTTGACACTTTTTTATCACACTTTATTTTTTATATGGAAATAAAACCTTTAAGTTAATTCTGTCCAGCAGAGAAATATATATATATATATATATATATATATATTTAGTAGGGCTGTCAAACGATTAATCGCGATTAATCGCATCCATAATAAAAGTTTATGTTTACATACTATATGTGTGTTTACTTTGTATATTTATTATGTACAAATAAATACACACACATACATGTATATATTAAAACAAAATATTTATATGTATATATATTTATACCTGTATACAATTTAGATTATAAATAAATATAAATATTTATGATATAAATCTAAAATATTTTTCCTTAATATATACATGCATGTGTGTGTACTTATATATACATAATAAATATACACAGTACACAAATATATAGTATGTAAACATAAACTTTTATTTTGGATGCGATTAATCGCGATTAATCATTTGACAGCACTAATATTTAGATATTTATAGCACTTGACAAAAGCTGAGAAACATGATTTTAGTAATGATGTTTTTTAATGAAGTCTCTTTTGCTTACTAAGTCTGCATTTATTTTATACAAAAAATACAGTAAAAATTCTGAAATATTATTACAATTTAAAAATAGCTGTTTTGTATGTTAATATCTGTTAAAAAGTAATTTATTTCTGGGACCAAAGCTGAATTTTCAGCATCATTACTCCAGTCTTCAGTGTCACATGATCCTTCAGAAATCATCTAATATGCTGATTTGCCTCTCAAGAAACATTTCTGATTATTATCAATGTTAAAAAGTATTAGAACAGCATTTATTTGAAATAAAAATCTTTTGTAACATTAGAAATGTCGGCACTTTTCATCAAATTTAATGCATCCTTGATTAATCAAAGTAATAATTATAGTGCAATGTTGAGCTTTTGTACTACTATTATAGTATTTATGGCAAAAAATAAACTTTTGGATTAAAAAAACATATATAATGTTTGTAAAATGAATAAGAAGTGTTTATGATCTATCAAAAAAATCATGCTTTTTCTTCTTGCAGTTTTCTTTAAAATTGAAATTCTACAATTTTCTTACAAACTGAAATAGTTTAGCATTTCTAAACTTAAAATGGTTGTATAATTTATGACACATAAAAAAAAAAAATGCAATTAATTAGTGTCAGCTCCGTTGCAACGTCAATAAAGCTACAAATCTATATCTTTAATCTTCAGAGAGTGTAAACATAGTTAGAAATAAAAGACAGGAACCTTTTGAGGAGCTTTCCATTTAAAGTCAACACGAAACACTGTTTTTTAACTTCTGTAACATATTAAAGAACTTTCACTAGGAATTTATTGTAGGGTTTGACTTGATTTTTTATCCATCTGTAAATGATTGAATGCTGAAAAGTAATTTAAGACCAAAAAACATGCTGATCAGTCACAATAAGACTAGGAACATGAGTTAAGGAAGTAAAAAGACTCAAAGTTCAGTTCACGCTGACGGATGCAAACCTCCTCTAACTTATCAAACGAACGCGAGAAGAGCAAAGCGAGCGAGACGGAGGTATAGTTTCAGAAACGTGAGCAGCGGCGACTAAAATAGACTCAGAGAGACACAGATGATTCATTCTCTCTGCTGATACGCACTTTGTTTGGAGTTCTGCTGAGAAGAAAGTTTAGAAAAGGAACACACCTGCCACAATAAAACACACGCACTCACAGAACACCAGTGTTTTCTATCAGGTCAATGATCTCCTAACCTGACCCTAAATAAACCCTCTCAGAAGTCTTTAGGTTTACAGACAAACATCATCTGGGACATTTATGAGCCTTTTAACTAGTGACGACACATCAGATGTCCTCACAGGACGCTTAACAGGACGTTGAGGATGTCTCACAAGTAGACAAACCTGTACAATAAACTACTTCTTCCTCTGTGTTGCTTCTGTTAAATAAAATAAAATATCAAATAAAATAAATTATGGAAAATGGGGGGGGGACAAAAAATTTGAATTGTAAATATTTCCTTTCCAATTAACTGAAATAAGTAAGTTTAAGCGGTAGAATTAAAAAAATTCTAACTAAATGCATTTTTTTTTTAAATAATAATAAATAGGACAAAACCACATGACAAATTTGCTAAAGCTAAAATTAAAAAGAAAAAGAAATTTAAAACAAATGCATGTTCAAAAATGACAAGCACTTTAGAAAATGACTAAAACTGAAATCAAGCTAAATAGAAATTTAAAAAATGATAAGACGACAGCATATAAAATTACTAAAACTTAAAAAAAAAAATCAAGCTAAAGTACATATTAACAAAAAAACTAATAAAAATGACAAAAGCGTGTAACAAAATTACTAAAACTAAAATACATATTTGCCAAAATTAAAGCTAAAATTAAAATGAAAACTGAAAATATAAAAACAAATGCATGTTAACTGAAATAAAAAAAATGATGCTAAATAGAAATGAAAAAGAATGATGAAATGACAGCATATAAAATTACTAAAACTAAAAAAATAAATCAAGCTAAATTATATATTAACAAAAAACTAATAAAAATGACAAAAGCGTGCAGCAAAATTACTAAAAATAAAATCATATTTGCTAAAATTAAAAAGAAAACTGAAAATATAAAAACAAATACTTGTTCAAAAATGACAAGCACTTAAGAAAATGACTAAAACTGAAGTAAAAAATTTAAGCTAAATAGAAATTTAAAAAAAGATGAAAAGACTGCATATAAAATTACTAAAACTAAAAAAAATCAAGCTAAATTACATATTAAAAAAACTAATAAAAATGACAAAAGCGTGTAACAAAATTACTAAAACTAAAATACATATTTGCTAAAATTAAAAAGAAGACTAAATGCATGTCCAAAATATGTTCATATAAAGCTAAAATTAAAAAGAAAACTGAAAATATAAAAACAAATGCATGTTCAAAAATGTCAAGCACTTTAGAAAATGACTAAAACTGAAATAAAAAATTTAAGCTAAATAGAAATTTAAAAAATGATGAAAAGACAGCATATAAAATTACTAAAACTAAAAAAAAAAATCAAGCTAAATTACATATTAACAAAAAATTAATAAAAATGACAAAAGCTTGTAACAAAATTACTAAAACTAAAATACATATTTGCCAAAATTAAAGCTAAAATTAATTAAGAAAATGACTAAAACTGAAATAAAAAATTAACGCTAAATAGAAATGTAAAAAAAAGATACAATGACAGCATATAAAATTACTAAAAAAAAATCAAGCTAAAGTACATACAACAAAACTAATAAAAATGACAAAAGCGTGTAACAAAATTACTAAAACTCAAATACATAATTGCTAAAAATTAAAGCTAAAATTAAAAAGAAAACTAAATGGATGTTCAAAATGCATTCATATAAGGCTGAAATTAAAATGAAAACTGAAAATATAAAAACAAATACATGTTCAAAAATAACAAGCACTTAAGAAAATGACTAAAACTGAAATAAAAAATTTACGTTAAATAGAAATGTAAAATGATAAAATGACAGCATATAAAATTACTAAAACTAAAAAAAAATCAAGCTAAATTACATATTAGCAAAAAACTAATAAAAATGACAAAAGAGTGTAACAAAATTACTAAAATACGTATTTGCTAAAATTAAAAAGAAAACTAAATGCATGTTCAAAATGTGTTCATATAAAGCTAAAATTAAAAAGAACTGAAAATATAAAAACAAATATTCAAAAATGACAAGCACTTAAGAAAATTACTACAACTTAAATTAAAAAAATTTAAGATAAATAGAAATTTAAAAAATTATGAAATGACAGCATATAAAATTACTAAAACTAAAAAAAAAATCAAGCTAAATTGCATATTAGCAAAAAACTAATAAAAATGACAAAAGAGTGTAACAAAATTACTAAAACTAAAATATGTATTTGTTATTTTAACTAAAATAAAATAAAAGCTCATTCAAAATATGAATTCATTTATTAACAGCATATAAATAATACTAAAACAACACCAAAAAGAACATAAATCATCACTAGATAAATATAAAATAGCTTCAGACCAGATTTCATGATTGCTTTGGCTACAAAACACTACAGATTCACAAATGTTCACACATCATCTCTAATAGTCCTAAAAGATCTCACACCTGCCAATGTGAGTTTCTCAACAGTCTCAAAATGTCCCTAGATTTCACAAAATCAAGCTAAACAGAAATTAAAAAAAAAAATGATAAAATGACAGCATATAAAATTACTAAAACTAAAAAAAATCAAGCTAAATTACATATTGACAAAAAACTAAGAAAAATGACAAAAGCGTGTAACAAAATGACTAAAACTAAAATACATATTTGCTAAAATTAAAGATTAAAAAGAAAACTGAAAATATAAAAACAAATGCACATTCAAAAATGACAAGCACTTAAGAAAATGACTAAAACTGAAATAAAAAATTAACGCTAAATAGAAATAAAAAAAAATTGATGACAGCATGTAAAATTACTAAAACTAAAAAAAAAAAATCTAGCTAAATATTAACAAAAAACTAAAAATGACAAAAGCGTGTAACAAAATGACTAAAACTAAAATACATATTTGTTATTTTTATTTTAACTAAAATAAAATCTTTTTATAACAGCATATAAATAATACAAAAATGACACCAAAAAGGACACAAATCATCATTAGATAAATATAAAATCACTTCAGACCAGATGTCAGGATTGCTTTGGCTACAAAACACTACAGATTCACAAATGTTCACACATCATCTCTAAAAGATCTGCCAATGTGAGTTTCTCAACAGTGTCTCAAAATGTGCCTAGATTTCACAAAATACCGAGATCAACACTCACAATAAAGTACTGTGGCATTACTGTGGTACTTATTACAGTGTTTGAAGTAACTTGGAATATCGCAGTACATGAAAACATAGGCTTCCACACTAAAGTACCACAGTATTACCCTAGTACTTTGTGTGCGGAGTAGTAAGCGAACAAGTGTGTGAAGCCGCTTCTAATCCGGATGTGATATCACAAAGATCTGATTGATGCTGAAGACGCACAACAGACGCGACGCGACGCAACCGCGACGCGCGGTTCTCATCCTCCGACTGTCAGCGCGTCGCGTCTTTGATTAGAGATCGAGTTCGGTACTCACAGTTCGGCTGCCGCCGGGTTCTGGTACTGTTGGCTACGGCAGAGCAGCGAGTGTCCGCACGCCTGACCCATCGCGCATCGTGCCGGAGACGCCGGTACCAGGAGTCACTGATGATCGCGGTGAGGAGGAGGAAGAGGATGACGGGGTTCCCGCTGCCGGTAAGAGACTGGAGATGATGCTGAGCTGAGAGAGACGGACGGACGCGTGCCTGTGTATCTGTCTCTCTCTCTCTCTGAGTGGAGTGGGTTGGGCGCGTTCTGTAATAGATCCGCGCGAGCGGGCGCGCGCGTGTGCGTGTGTGTGATCGATCTGAAAGGCGTTTCCTCTCTGCGTCTCTTCACTATCTCAGCAAACATCATCAGAAGCGCTAAAGTTTCTGTGCACTAGTTCACATCATCTTCAAATGAGCCTGATCCCAGCTAACAAAGAATGCTCTGAGAACGTTTTGCCTTTAACTTATAAAATCGCTAATCCTGAACTTTTGAGATGCCATGCTTTTAAAACGTTTTTAGTTTTATTTAGGCAGTTTCAGCTTTTTTATGATAGGACAGATCAAAGCTGACAGGAAGCTGAGTGGAAGAGAGATGGGAGGCGGGTTGGGATTGGGAAAGATTCTCGAGTCGGGATTCGAACTCGGGACGCCCGAAATGCAAAAGATATTGCTTAACGGCGCATTGCCCACTAAGCCAGTGGTTTTCAAATCCGTTTATCAGTCAGAATCCACTCACCGCTCAAAACGCTGGACTTTTTGTTCAGTTCCTGCAGCTGTTTAATCCTCTCATTATAACAAAGTCTGTAGACGCGCCTGAATGCACGCTCAGTGCCGCTGAGAGCTTCATGCCAAACGAAAGTAAACGGAAACCAAAAGAAAAATGCCATGGCACATTCAAAACCAATTGTAATACCCCGCGTTTAGAAAAGCGACTCCCCAATGCGCGCAAATTAGGCTATATAACATATCTGTGCCAACAGGTCTGTAGGTCTCTCTGTATGATTCTTGAAAAATTTGGTCTCTGTATGCACTTTGAATAGCCTATTATGTATGCACTTTGAATATATAATACCCCATATATGGGTCGCGTCAATTTACAAAGAAAAAAAATAGGGTCGCGCTTTAAAAAGTTTGAAAACCACTGCACTAAGCTATCCAGTAACACTTAACAATAGGGAACACATATTCATTGTTAACTAAGACTATACGTTCAGACTGCGAGCCTTAATGCTCAATTCCGATTTTCTGCTCAGATCTGATTTTTTGTTTCCCTCTTCACATTGTTTTTAAAAATGTGGCCCATGAACTGAAACGCACGCGCACAACAACAGTAACGTAAGACGTCACGCCTATCGCGCCGTCTTAAAAAGTAAACATGAAGGCCACGGAAGTCGGCATGTACCAATGTTGCCAAGTTTGCGGTTTTTCCTGCGGAATTGAGCTACTATACCAGCGTTATCACGGGTTGTTTAGCATACCCCCGAGTCAAAACGATCCCAATAGCATTATATTTAGCCCCAGAACGGGGGGCCCCTTCAAAATGCGATTGGGATAGATTTGTGTAGCAATTGGGCGGGTTTTGTTGTGAAAACCTGGCAACCCTGTTGTGTACGCGCTGAAAGTCGCATGAATTCCGATCTGACTGTTCAGACTGAGGTCGCATTGCGAAACATCTGACCTGTATCTGATTTAGATCCACATATTGAAGTGGCTCAGATCTGATTGTAAAAGATCAGATTCCATGGTTTGTGCTGTTCACACTTTCATGCAAAAAACATACATGGGTCACATTTAATGAAAAAAAAAGAAGATTTTTTTGGCAGTGTGAACGTAGTCTAAGAGATTTCCCTGAACAAACCCATAATTTGCTGCTTGTTAATAGTTAGTAAGGTAGTTGACAAGGTAGAGGTGGATTAAGGAATCTGAAATATGATCATGCAGAATAATCATATTTATTAGTAGTAGTACTGATAATATGTGCTTTATAAGTACTAATAAACAACCAATATGCTAGTAATATATCAATATTACAATATTGAGTTACTCCCTAAAAAAGTAACTAATTACGTTACTTGCAGTCCCTGGCAGGTTGATATTAAACGCACACACACACACACACAAAACACATATTCCAACAAACATAATCACAGAACAAAAAAACAAAAAAAAAAAACAAAAAAAAAAACTACTTTAAATTATGAAGATATATTTGATTATCCAATAACCACCATTTTATCAATTTAGAGAAAGCACCAAGAGATGTAATATTTCTTAATTCTATAGGTATAGTGTTCCAGGTATGTACTGCTCTATAAGAAAATGCTGAATACCCAAAAGCACTTCTTTTATGTGGTATATGTTTCAAAATGAGAACAGGATTTTAATTTATAAATGGGGGGGGGGGGGGATGTATTATTTGAAACAGATATTTTCAGTAAAAAAGTTATGCGTTACTTTACTAGTTACTCACGTATTATTACGTAACTTGCGTCACTTGTAGTGCGTTACCCAAACATACAAACATGACATAAAATTAGCCAACACTGGTCAACAGTGGTACCGCTATCCGCACAGACAAGGTTTATAAAACTTTTTATTCCAACATGTCCTCCAATTTATACGACCGACTAAAGTCGTTTTCACAAATCCTCAAATACGTCTCTGTAAAGCGTATTCAACATTTGCTCCCTTATCAGTAACAGGTATCCAACTCAACCTTAGTATTATGTGTAGGTCAATTAGTAGCGCGTTGCACTGCGGGGTGGTGTAATCATATGAACACAGGTTCGATTCCAGAGAACGCATATGTTTTCATTGTATGTTTTTTTTTTTTTCAAATATGCACTAGAAATCATGATTTTGCACTATTTCTGTAAGGGGTAGGTTTAGGGTAGGGTTAAGTGTGGTCATATATACGAATTACACCTAGTAAAACACCTTTAAATTACCCTGAAATCGTATAAAAACTCATACGTCATTCGATGACGTCAGATCCAACGCGACACTGTCATTATTTTTACGACCGCTAGAGGGCGCTTAACTTTAAAACGTAAGAATGGATCGTATTTGGTCGATTCAAAAACGTACAACTGGGTCGTATTTTCTTTGAGGACAGTCTCTGTTGAGTCAACTTAAAATAATTTGTTACCTGGCTGCCTTAAAATTAAGTTCAGTCAACTCAAATAAGTTTAGTCAACTTGAAATGTTACATTTTACTAAGTGACAACTTTTTGACATTTTGAGTTGATTCAACTTAAGACAGGTGAGTAACAAACACAGCTGTTAAGTTTAACAAGCTATTTTTTAGTTTGGTCAACTCAAATATCTAAGTTGTCACTTAGTACAACTTAACATTTCAACTTGAATAAACTTACTTGAGTTGACTGAACTTAAAAATTTAAGGCAGCAGAGTAACAAATTATTTTAAGTTGACTCAACAAATTGTGTTTTTTGTTTTTTACAGCGTACTGTAAAAAAGTGTTTTACATTTGGTTTTCATTTGGGAAGTATGCAATATGTCAAGACCTTAGGTCTCTTTAACACATACTTTGTAAAGGCCAAGATACCACATTGCGAAATGAGCTGATGGCAAAATAGTTGGCTTATTGTGCATTGTCCTAAATGCTAAGTTTAATGCTTTCGTGTGCGCACATAGAAGTCTGTTTGTTTTTTATTTTTGCAAGTGTCCTTGGGGCTTTGTAATACTGTGCTAAGAATATTGTGAGAAGAAACCCAAAATGCTTATAACCTGCATTTTGCATAATCACTAAACTAAACAGCTGACATGCAGTCTCCCTTAAATGTATTTTCATTAAATTTGTAATTTTCTATTTTTAGAAATCTAAAGTCTGGAAACACAAATATTTTTCCATATTCTGCTTTTGTTTTTTGAAAAATACTTTTCCAGACCCCTTAACATTTGCACAAGCAAAAAAATTGACATTTTAAATGGACCGAGAATATTGAGAAATCACGTTTTCACAGCTTACAGAGAATGTTAGCAAAACATTCTTTTATCATATTTTTGTTTGCTGGGATAACAGACAGTTTCCGCACGTTAATCGTCTGTGATCTCAGTAAATGAGGAGATCCTCATGGAGACCCGATCTGAGCCGCTGCCGTCAGTCACACAAACAAACACAAACACAATCACATGACAGTCGCCAAATACAACTGCACAAACACTGATACACACTGACTGTTTGCACTGCAGCATAGCATCATGGGAACTGTTGCAGAGGGGAAACGGACAGATCCGTTTAATGACTTCATTCATCAGATGCCAGAAACACTGTTGCTATTGTAATGTTTTAGAATATAAACAATTTATTAGATGTAAAAATGTAATGACAAAAGCACATAAAATTACTAAAATTAAAGAAAAAATTAATTAAAGTTAAATGGAAATGCTTAAAATATGCAAAAAACAAAATTTTGTCGCTAAATCTAGAAATTGAACTTTTCAGACTAGCAACAAATCAACCCTCCCTTACCAACTTCCCCTGAAAATTATTGTCAACATTGTACATAAGCACATAAAATTACTAAAAATAAAACAAATAGAAATAAATTCAAACTAATAAAATGACAAATGCTCATAACAAAACTACAAAAACGAAATTTGTAACTTGAAATAAATAAATGTAAAAAAAAAAAAGGACAAAAAAAAACATAAAATTACTAAAACTAAAATAAAAATGAAATTGACAATAAAAAATAAAAGGTTTTTCTAAATTAATAAATATTAATCAGTATATAAATTATTCATACACCAGATATAATTTTTGATATTTTTTTTAGTTGGTGCAGGACACTATAGATCATTTATTTAAGTGAGGATAGCAAAATAACTTTTAAATAACAAAATAACTAAGAAAACTGTGATATATCATACCCAAAAAAATTCTTCATACAGTGGACTACCAGTAAAATTGATTTAAAAAAAATTATAAAATATATATATTTTTATATATATTTTTAATTTATAAAAAATTTGGCACCAAAAAATATGCAGACATTTTGACCTGACCATGTTTTGCTTAAGCGTTTTTTCTTTAATTCCTAGTGCAACCTTTTTACACCACATATAAATATAAATATCACTGAAAAGGACTTATATCGTCACTATGGTCAGATGTCATGACGATAGTCAAAGAATTGGTCACAAGAGTCTGTAGATTCACAAATAAATAATTTCACTAAACGTTCTTTATGAACTGCAGAGGATCTCTAATATTTCCAAATGAAAAGGGAAAACTTCATTTCTCATAATTCCTTCCAGAAAGCAATTTCCCTGAAGTAAATGAAGCCTAAAGGACGGCGTGAACGCCGATGGAATAAAGGTGAGCAGCATCAGGTCTGAATCGTTCATCATGTTGCTGACGGTTTATCAGAGCCGTGTTTATCTGCTCATGAACAGAATCAAAATGAGTCTGCAGGAAACATCTGAGCGCATTATTCACGCGGGACATCTAGAGAGGAGACACGTCGGGCGCAGAAAGCGTCGCCTGAGGACATTCGCTCTCTCTCATTAGCTGATAAACGCTCAGACGCTCCAGCGCAAACCACTTTCATTTGTCCTGCACTTCAAGGGCTGCTGGGACACTTTAGAGCAACAAAACATCACTGAAGTGATCATTACTGACCCCATATCAGGCAATCAGGCTGAATTTGGGTTTGTAAACCATGCTGCCATTGGCCAGGTTAATGTGAAGATCAGCATAATACCAATAATAGTAAGGAAAAAAAAGATTTCAGTTACACAACAAGGGACTTTTAAATCATTAACAGGCCTTTTGAATATGCTTTACTACTTCCAGCTGCTGATTCAGAAAGATGGGAGAAATATGGGAGCTAAAATACCAATAATAACCAAAAACAAAGGATTTTATGCATAACGTAGGCCTTTTAATCATAAACAAGCCCAAAATAGGCCGGGGCTCTTATTTTGAAATGTCTATTCTTCACTACTTTCCGCTGCTCATTCAAAAAGATGAGAAAAATATGGAAACCAAAGTACTAATAATAACCAAAAACAAAGGATTTTTATGCATAATGATGGATTTTAATCCTACATTTGATTTACATCAGGACTCTTATTTTGAAACTTCTATGCTTTACTACTTTCAGCAACTTATTCAGAAAGATGGTAGAAATATGGGAACCCAAATACCAATAATAAACAAAAACAAAGGATTTTATGCATAATGAGGGGGTTTTAATCATAAACGGCCCCAAAATACACAGGGACTCTTATTTTGAAATGTATGTACTTCACTACTTTAAGCTGCTTATTCAAAACGATGGGAGAAATATGGGAACTAAAATACCAATAATAACCAAAAACAAAAGACTGAATGCATAATAAGGAACTTGCAATCATAAATGAGCCCGAAATACACCGGGACTCTTATTTTGACATGTATGTACTTCACTACTTTAAGCTGCTTATTCAAAACGATGGGAGAAATATGGGAACTAAAATACCAATAATAACCAAAAACAAAAGATTGAATGCATAATAAGGAACTTGCAATCATAAATGAGCCCGAAATACACTGGGACTCTTATTTTGAAATGTATGTACTTCACTACTTTAAGCTGCTTATTCAAAACGATGGGAGAAATATGGGAACTAAAATACCAATAATAACCAAAAACAAAAGATTTGATGCATAATGGATTTTTAATCCTAAATCTGATTTAATCTGAAATTTATATACTTTACTACTTCCAGCTGCTTATTAAAAATGTTTGTGGTTTACTAATTTGTGGGTAACTCATTCAAAAAGATGGGAGAAATATGAAAACCAAAATACCAATAATAACCAAAAAAGATTTAATGAATAATGGGGGAATTTTTAAAAACTTAAATCTGACTTAAAGCGTGACTCTTATTTTGAAATTTATATGCTTTACTACTTCCAGCTGCTTATTCAACAAGATGGAAGAAATATGGGAAACAAAATACCAATAAGCAAACGAAAAATGGTGCGTAATGAGGGATGTTTAATAATGTACAAGCATGAAATACTCATGACTCTTATTTTGAAATGTATATGCTTTCCTAATTTCAGCTGCTTATTTAAAAAGATAAGAAAAATATAGGAACCAAAATAACAACCAAAAACAAAAGATTTTAAGCATAATGAGGAACTTTTAATCATAAACTACCCTGAAATACTCAGGACTCTTATTTTGAAATGTCTATGTCTACTTTCAGTTTTTTATTTAAAAAGATAAGAAAAATATGAGAACTGAAATACCAAAATTAACAAAAAAACAAAGATTTTATGTATAGAGAGGGACTTTTAATCATAAACTATGCCAAAATACGCCAAACTCTTATTTTGAAATGTCTGTTCTTTACTACTCGAACGTTAATATGGCACTCATATTTATTTGACTGAATCATAGCCTTTTAAGTAGCTCTTTGTTTAAGTTTAATAATCACATATCCATATCGCAACAAGACCATGTTTCTATCCGCAAATTGAAGACCTTTTAAAATGATAATTAAGACTTTTATTATACTATTTAAGATCTTTTATGGCCTTCAGTTGATCAGAGTTTTTAAAGAGCTGCAGAAACCCTGAGATCAAACACAGAGTAGTTTGCAAATGTCAAAGCTCACAGCAAGACAGAGACAGTGGCCACTAATGACAGACTGACTGTTATGATGCTTCAACAAGCTGCTCAATACAAACACAAGCGCTTTCTCTATTATGTCAGATTATTTCAAATCACGGACACCCTCTCGGGCATCTGGAGCAGATAAACATCTCGCACACACTCAGAGCGCTTCATCTGCGGCCGACGGTTACTGGAAAACGAGCTCCAGAGGAAAAGATGCAATTATATCATCAGACGCAGGCAGAGAGGATGATGGAGAGATGTGCTGTGTCACAGATTCACTCATCACTAACAACAGCAGAATCTCAGAGGAGCCAATCCATGCTGGAAATGCAATCACAACTAAATGTTTATTATTGCTTTCAACATGTTATTTCTTAGTTTCAAATTTTAAGGAAACGTTTCACTGTGTAATTTTGGAAACATTACGGGAATGTTACTTTTGAGTGTTTTCTGAACATTCTGGAACATTTTTAAAATGTTTTGTGAAACATCCATTTTTAGAACCTAAGAACATTTGAACAATGTTGCCATTAATTAATCAAAATGTTATTTGTAACACCGAACATTAAAAACATTTATTGTATAATTTTGGAAACATGGAAATGTTACATTTGAATGTTTTCTGAACATTCTGTAACATTTTATCATTTGTTATATGAAACATCTTTTTTAAGAACCTAAGAATGTTATAACAATGCTGCCATTAATTCATCAAAAATGTTATTTGTAATTCTGAACATTCAAAACTTTGAATGAACATTCCTTTGAAACATTTTGGAAACATTATGGGAATGTTGCTTTTGAAATGTTTTACTGAACAGTCTGTAACATTTTAAAAATGTTATATGAAACATCCTAAGAAGACCATTTTAACAATGTTGCCATTAAGTAATCAAATTGTTATTTGTAACACTGAACATTCAAAACATTCATTGTATCATTTTGGAAATATTATGGGAATGTTACTTTTGAGTGTTTTCTGAAAATTCTGAAACATTTTTTTAATGTTTTATGAAACATCCTTTTTAAGAACCTAAGAATGTTTTAACAATGTTGCCATTAATTCATCAAAATGTTATTTGTAACACTGAACACTCAAAACTTGAAATAAACATTCCTTTGAAACATTTTGGAAAAATTATGGGAATGTTACTTTTGAATGTTCTCTGAAGTAGCAAGAGTCTTAAAGGAGCCAATCCATGCTGAAAATGCAATTCGAACAAAATGTTTATTATTGTTTTAAAAATGTTATTTCTTAGTTATTCAAATTTTAAGGAAACGTTCCATTGTATCATTTTGGAAACATTATTGGAATGTTACTTTTGAATGTTTTCTGAACATTCTGAAACATTTAAAAAATGTTATATGAAACATCCTAACAAGAATGTTTTAACAATGTTGCCATTAAGTAATCAAAATGTTTTAAATGTTTTAGTGAACGTTCTGAAACATTTAAAAAAAAAATGTTATATGAAAAATCATAAGAACGTTATCAATGTTGCCATTAATTAATCTAAATGTTATTTGTAATACTGAACATTAAAAACATTAATTGTATCATTTTGGAAATATTATGGGAATGTTACTTTTGAGTGTTTTCTGAAAATTCTGAAACATTTTTAAAATGTTTTATGAAACATCCTTTTTAAGAACCTAAGAATGTTTTAACAATGTTGCCATTAATTCATCAAAAATGTTATTTGTAATTCTGAACATTCAAAACTTTGAATGAACATTCCTTTGAAACATTTTGGAAACATTATTGGAATGTTACTTTTGAATGTTTTCTGAACATTCTGAAAATTTAAAAAATGTTATATGAAACATCCTAACAAGAATGGTTTAACAATGTTGCCATTAATTAATCAAAATGGTATTTGTTTATTTGTAATACTGAACATTTAAAACGTTCGCTGTATCATTTTGGAAACATTATGGGAATGTAACTTTTGAGTGTTTTCTAACATTCTGAAACATTTTTAAATCGTTATATGAAACATCCTAACAAGAATGTTTAAATAATGTTCCCATTAATTCATTAAAATGTCATTTGTAATACTGAATATTAAAAATGTTAATTGTATCATTTGGAAACATTATGGAAATGTTACATTTAAATGTTTTACTGAACATTCTGTAACATTTTAAAAATGTTATATGAAACCTCCATTTTAAGAACCCAAGTATGTTTTAACAATGTTGCCATTAATTAATCAAAATGTTATTTGTAATACTGAACATTCAAAACTTTAGATGAACATTTCTTTGAATCTTTTTGGAAACATTATGAAAAATGTTACTTTTGAGTGTTTTCTGAACATTCTTTAACATTAAAAAAAATGTTATATGAAACATCATAAGAAGAACATTTTGCCAAATCATTTTGTAATCAAATTGTTATTTGTAATACTGAACATTAAAAACATTAATTGTATCATTTTGGAAATATTATGGGAATGTTACTTTTGAGTGTTTTCTGAAAATTCTGAAACATTTTTAAAATGTTATATGAAACATCCTAACAAGAATGTTTTAACAAAGTTGCCATTAATTAATCAAAATGTTATTTGTAACACCGAACATTAAAAACATTCATTGTATCATTTTGGAAACATGGAAATGTTACATTTAAATGTTTTACTGAACATTGTGTAACATTTAAAAAATGTTATATGAAACATTCTAACAAGAATGTTTTAACAAAGTTGCCATCAATTAATCAAAATGTAATACTGAACATGCAAAACCTTAAATTAACATTTAATTGAATCATTTTGGAAACATGGAAATGTTACTTTTAAATGTTTTCTGAACATTCTTGTAACATTTTAAAAATGTTATGAAACATCCTTTTTAAGAACCTAAGAACGTTTTAACAATGTTGCCATTAATTAATGAAAATGGTATTTGTTTATTTGTATTACTGAACATTCAAAACGTTCATTGTATCATTTTGGAAACATTGAAATGTTACTTTAAATGTTTTCTGAACATTCTTGTAAAATTTTAAACATGTTATATGAAACATCCTTTTTAAGAACCTAAGAACGCTGTAACAATGTGGCCATTAATCAAAATGTTATTTGTAATACTGATCATTCAAAATGTTCACTGTATCATTTTGGAAACATTATGGGAATGTTACATTTAAATGTTTTACTGAACATTTTTGTAAAATTTTAAAAATGTTATATGAAACATCCTAACAAGAATGTTTTAACAATGTTGCCATTAAGTAATCAAATTGTTATATGTAACACTGAACATTCAAAACTTTAGATAAACATCCCTTTGAATCGTTTTTTGGAAACATTATGGGAATGTTAGTTTTGGATGTTCTCTGAAGTAGCAGCATTGAATAAAATGTAAGAAAAAAAATGTTTAAAAAACTTTTATTATGATATATCAAATAGCAAATGTTCTATAAACATTACTGTAAGAACGTTTGCTCAGCTTGAACGTTGCCAAATGTCATGGCAAGATTATTTCAAAGTTATGAACAAACGTTCCAGTAACATTAATAGAAAGTACATTCAGAATTTTCTGGTCTTTAATAATGGTCTCAATAGCACAAAAACATTACTAACACATTGTTTATGGAATGTTTTATCATTATGTTTTTAGTTGGACGTTCATCTAATATTTTTGTAATGTTACCATTTGTTTCAGAACTTTAAGAGAACATGCACAAGTATATTTCTAAAATGCTCGCAAAATAACAAAATGTAGTGTTCCCCTAATGTTTGTAACGTTTTCATACCTTGAAAACGATGTATAAATTACCATTTTGAAAACATTATTAACAACTCAGGAACCTTCTGTTAACATTAGTGGAAGTCTGATTTGTCTAATTAAAAAAAATCTTGTTTAAAAGTGTCTTAAATCTGATCATCAGGATCTTTTGAGGAACGTTTGTTTCCAGAAGCTTTAATTTCACCGTTCCATTGATTCATCTCTGATTGGAGGAATAGTCTTCCCAGGCCTCCAAAACATCTCACATCTTTTGAGGAACATTTATTTGTTCATCTCTCAATCATCATTGGATTGCATTGCATTATATGTTTGGATCATTTGGAGCGACAACTGATATATAGATCATTTTATCTCAGTATCCGCTCTAATGTAATAAAGATCTCATTGGTTTAAATTACAAGCATCAGAATGTCATCATATAAATACCAGCATCTGCAGCAAATTGCATATATTTGCTCAGCTGGAGTCTCTGAATAAACTGAGCTGATTTTCTTTAAATTCTCACTAGGTCAGACTATATGAGCCATAAAAGCCTGATGATCAAATATGATACTCAAAACCATTTCAAAAATGTAGATTTCTCTGACTCATTATGTAATCTCTCAGGGTTAGTGTAGAGATGTGTTATATGTGGAGCAGTAACACACTTTCAGAGCCTCGTCCTGATGTGACACACTGAAGCTCTGAGCTTTGACATTTCCACTGTGCTCTGGATCACTTTGATGCTCCTCAGGCTTCACTGAGAGACCGTCTGACCCGATCATCGTCCTCAGGTGGACAGAGCACCGACACACACTGACAGGAGTCAGTCTTTCCTGTCCCGCTCCTCCAGAGATCCACAGAGATGAGATCAGCATCTGAGAGATCAGACACATTCACATCAGTGTCACGCGCAGCACCAGCCTGCAGAATGCAAGTAGCTAAACATTTATTTTGAACCATTTCTATGACAGAAAGGCTGAACAACCAACAATAGATATGTATGAATGTTCTGAAACAAGTAGCAACATTTAAAAAACATTAGATAAGCAGGACTTTTTTGATTTTCAAGGCCTTCCAACAGAGATCTCAGTTATGTGAGTTCACACTGCACGATTTTAAGCCTGATTTTCACTCACTGACAGGTTTTGCGAAATCGGCCGACAAATGCAAGATACAGGGCAGCAGGAAGTTCAGGGAGATTTTTGTTTATTGAAAATGATTTTGGACTTTTTTTAAACATTCGTTTCTTATTTATTTGGTTCCACTGTGCTGATTTTATT
The DNA here is from genome assembly GCA_033026305.1 of Cirrhinus molitorella. Lineage (NCBI taxonomy): Eukaryota > Metazoa > Chordata > Actinopteri > Cypriniformes > Cyprinidae > Cirrhinus > Cirrhinus molitorella. The sequence goes on from CM065134.1 coordinate 35,636,765, forward strand.
TTAACTTTGTGTAAGTTATTTTATTTTAAATTATACCTATATATATATATATATAAGACTTTTCTGCTCATCAAGGCTGTGTTTATTTGATTATAAATACAGAAAAACACTGTAATATTGTGAAATTTTCAGCATCATTACTCCAGTCTTCAGTGTCACATGATCCTTCAAAAATCATTCTAATATACTGATTTATTATCAGTTTTGGAAACAGTTGTGCTGCTTTTTTTTTTTTTTGTAACCTGTGATACTTTTTTCAGGATTCTTTGATAAATAAAACATTAAAAAGAACAGCATTTATTTAAAATAGAAAACATTTGTAACAATAAACACCTCGTTCAAAGTTTGGGGTCAGTACTTTTTTTTCTTTCTTTCTCTCTTTGAAAGAAATGAATACTTTTATTCAGCAAGGATGTGTTAAATTGATAAAAAGTGATAGTAAAGACTTATATTGTTAGAAAAGATTTCTATTTTGAATAAATGCTGTTCTTTTTATTTTTTTATTCATCAAAGAATCCTGAAAAAAGTATCACAGGTTCCAAAAAAATATTAAGCAGCACAACTGTTTCTAAAACTGATAATAAATCAGTATATTAGAATGATTTCTGAAGGATCATGTGACACTGAAGACCGGAGTAATGATGCTGAAAATTCAACTTTACATCACAAGAATAAATTATATTTTAAAGTATATTAAAATAGAAACCAACTATTTTAAATTGCATTAACATTTCACAATATTACAGTGTTTTTCTGTATTTTTAATCAAATAAACACAGCCTTGATGAGCAGAAAAGTCTCCTTTAAAAAGCATTAAAAATCTTACTGATCCCAAACTTTTGAGCGGCAGTGTATATATATCATCATGGTTTTGTTAATATATTAAGCATGCTGTTATATATATATATATAGTTTTGTCGTTGTCAATCAATAGAGGCTGAAATGCCACTAAATCCAAAGTGAAAGTAAAATGCGTTTTGATGCATTTAAGCAATTTAAAAGCTAATAAAAGTGAGGAAACACTCTGTAACAAACTCACATCCTGGAAAACATTATATTTCACACACTTTAAGCTCTTTTATTTTTCAAATGAAGCCTATATGATTAGTCCAAAGAATCCTTTGGTTTGTACTGCATAGAGAAAAAAAAAAAAAAGATTAAACCTCGCACCAAACAGTTTAATACGAAAAATGTAGGCTATAAAAAGTAATTAAACATAAGAGGGGGCTAGGGTTTTTCCTTTAAATAATCTTCTATAATAAACTTAAAAATACTCTTCTATAAGATTTATAGCATCTTCCTTTTCATCAGTGTGAGAACTTTTGTAGGCTATAAGAAATAGGCTAAACTCATAATAAAATGCACAAAACATTGGTTTCATTTTCAAGTGCTTATTGTGTTGCCTACATACAGCGGGGAAAATAAGTATTTGACACATCAGCATTTTTATCAGTAAGGGGATTTCTAAGTGGGCTATTGACACAAAATTTCCACCAGATGTAGCCATCAAGCCAAACATTGAATTCATACAAAGAAATCAGAACATTTAAGTATACAAGTTGAGTCATAAATAAAGTGAAATGACACAGGGAATAAGTATTGAACACACTTTATTTAATACTTTGTAGAAAAGCCTTTGTTGGTGATTACAGCTTCTAGACGTCTCTTGTATGGAGAGAGCAGTCGTCTGCATTGCTCAGGAGTGATTCTGGCCCATTCTTCCACACAAAGCTCTTTAAATCTTGACGGTTCCTTCCTGAACTTTGATCTTCAGTTCTCTCCATAGATTTTCTATGGGATTTAGGTCAGGTGATTGACTGGGCCATTCAAGCAACTTGATTTTCTTTCTTTGAAACCACTTCATTGTTTCCTTGGCCTTGTGTTTGGGATCATTCAGCTTTCTGGTAGATGGCAGCAGATTTTTATCCAGAATGTCGCGGTACATTTCTCCATTCATCCTGCCTTCAATAATATGAAGTCTGCCAGTACCCCTTGCTGAAAAGCAGCCCCAAACCATGATGCTTCCACCCCCAAACTTAACTGTTGGTCTGGTGTTCTTGGGGCGGTGGGCAGCGCCATTTCTTCTCCAAACATGGTGTGTAGAATGACTGCCAAAAAGTTCAATTTTGCTTTCATCTGACCATACTATAGTCTCCCAATAACCCACAGGCTTCTCCAAATGCTGTTTCGCAAACTTTAACCGAGCCTCAACATGCTTTTTGCTCAGCAGTGGAGTCTTGTGCGGTGAGCTGCATAGATGCCATGGCGGTTCAGTGCATTGCTTATAGTTTTCTTTGAAACAACAGTACCTGCTGATGCAAGGTCTTCCTGAGAGGTTCTTGGCTCTTGGAGAACTCTCCTGATTATTCTTTGGACTCCTCGGACAGGGATCTTACGTGGAGCACCTGATTGTGGCCGGTTTATGGTGAACTGATGCTCTTTCCATTTCCGGATAATGGCCCCCACAGCGCTCACAGGAACATTCAGCATTATGGAAATGCGCCTATAACCATTCCCATCAAAATGCTTTTCAACAATAAGATTACGAAGATCTTGAGAGAGTTCTTTGCTTTTACCCATCATGAAGTCTTTCCTGGGTAATGAGAAGCCTTTATAGGCCATCAATTAGGACTAAAGCAGCTGATATCAATTAGTACTGATAGGTGGCAGGGGTTCTCTCTCAATACTGACAGATTTCAGGTGATCTCCTGGCTTTCTATGCCATTTTGCACCTTGTTATCTTCATGTGTTCAATACTTATTCCCTGTGTCATTTCACTTTATTTATTATGACTCAACTTGTATACTTAAATGTTCTGATTTCTTTGTATGAATTCAATGTTTGGCTTGATGGCTACATCTGGTGGAAATTTTGTGTCAATAGCCCACTTAGAAATCCCCCTTACTGATAAAAATGCTGATGTGTCAAATACTTATTTTCCCCTCTGTACAATTTTCACAGCAGAATATCTTGTTAACACTGAAGTTATTTTTGTTAATTTTGTGTCCGGTAAGGACCTTAGATCACAATATATCAGCGTGATCTTGCATTATTTCGTTATCGCTTCTCGTGTGCATTGAGTTTGCGGACCAATTCCTATTGTAAGCAGTGTGTAAACTCCTGTCGCCGATCCGTCGTGCAATGTGAACACAGCAGCAACTGAATGCTACCCCAAATAGTTGTGCAGTGTGAAAACAACAGCGATCCGATGACTTTGAAAATCATGCAGTGTGAACTCGGCATTACTGAACAATGTCTTCTCTTTCAAATTCTAAAAATTATAAATAGATAAATAAAAATATACTTATAAACAAAATGGCAAAAAATAAAGTGAAACTCATGCAAAGTATGCAATGATGTCAACTTAAGAACAAAAAGAGAAAGAGAAATAAAGCACATAACATTAAAAATGGTGTTTTATATAATTGTATACATTAAAAACAAGGGTGTAGGTTTGATTTTGGCATTGGTGGAGAAATAAGGGCAGATCAAAATTACTGCTAGGCCAGGGAAAATGTAGTAATGGCTAGATATTTGTAGGGACATGGACAGTCCTGATCTGAGTCAAAAGATTTGAGAACCTGCTCCAAAGTTCGGATCTAAATCAAAGGATTCATGATATGGGATTTGAAGTCCTGATCTGAAAAGGATTCATGATACATGATTTGATGTCGCATTCTGAATCAAATGATTCACAATACATGATCTGAAGTCCCCATATGAATCAAATGATTCATGATACATGAAGTTCCAATCTAAATCAAATGATTCGCAAACCCGCATCGAAGTCCTCATCTGAATCAAATGATTCTTGATACATGATTTGAAGTCCTGATCTGAATCAAATGATTCACAATACGTGATTTGAAGTCCTGATCTGAATCAAATATGTGATATGCAATTTGAAGTCCTGATCTGAAAATGATTCACAATATGCAATTTGAAGTCCCCATCTGAATCAAATCATTTGTGATATGTGATTCAAAGTCCCGATTTGAATCAAATGATTCATGATACATGAAGTTCCAATTTAAATCAAATGATTCGCAAGCCCGCATTGAAGTCCTCATCTGAATCAAATGATTCATGATACACAATTTGAAGTCCTGATCTGAATCAAATGATTCACAATACGTGATTTGAAGTCCTGATCTAAATCAAATGATTTGTGATACGCGATTTGAAGCTGAAATCTGAATCAAATGATTCGTTATACACAATTTGAAATCCCAATCTGAATCAAATAATTCATGATATGCAATTTGAAGTCCTGATCTGAATCAAATGATTCGTGAGAGGCAGTTTGAAGTCATGATACATGATTTGATGTCGCATTCTGAATCAAATGATTCACAATACATGATCTGAAGTCCCCATATGAATCAAATGATTCATGATACATGAAGTTCCAATCTAAATCAAATGATTCGCAAACCCGCATCGAAGTCCTCATCTGAATCAAATGATTCTTGATACATGATTTGAAGTCCTGATCTGAATCAAATGATTCACAATACGTGATTTGAAGTCCTGATCTGAATCAAATAATTCATGATATGCAATTTGAAGTCCTGATCTGAAAATGATCCACGATACACAATTTGAAGTCCTGATCTGAATCAAATGATTCGTGAGAGGCAGTTTGAAGTCCTTATCTGAATTACATGATTTGTGATAGACGATTTAAAGTCCCAATCTGAATCAAATGATTCGCGAATCTGCACCAAAGTAAAATGGTTTTAGATTTAAGTGGCACCACCAGCATAATGGCTTTTGGCCTTAAATATAAATATTAGTATTAATAATAACCAATTATTGGTTGGTGCCCCAGTGATAATAAAGAACAATCACGGAAGATTGTTGCATAAATAAGAATTGCATTTAAATGATAGGAAGTTTTAGTCTGACCAATCTGAAAGATTTGTGAGATAGCGTTAACCTGTAGAGCCTTTTCACTGTATTATCAACACAAGGAAGACACAAGTGTAATAACAGGGTTTTTATCAACAAAGGGATACACAAGAGTAACTACTAAATGGGTAAAGTGCAAAGACTGATAAATGCAAGTGACTGAGTTGGATGTTACCATGAAGGTTATCTTATGGAAAGATAAACTGAAGTTCCCTGGAAGTAATAAGGTGAACCTTAGTTTAGCTTCAACAAATAAGTCGGAAGATTATTTGTTATTAACTGATATCAGTTATATGGAATCTAATGCAATACACTAATGCCAACGGTCTCTGGAAAGAGGTTTGGAAAGACTGATATATTTACATTCTGAATCTGGGAGGCAGCGTCTTTCACCTTTGACCTGGGCTACATTGCTGGGGGAAGAGAGGAGTAAGACTTGGACCAGAAGCCAGATGAACGATGAACTCCGGAGCACAGAAGAGAAGGAGGGAATTACAAGTTGGCACCTTTCAGGTCCAGCGTTTTAATTACTGTATGTTAAAGGTGGTGTTGTTATTTTACAACAAAAGGCTGATCTGATAACATCAGAATATAACTTTCCACATGTTGTATGGAAAGGGGTTTTGCCATCTTGACCGCTGATCACTACAGAATCCTGATCTGAATCAAATGATTTGCAATATGCAATTTGAACTCCTGATCTGAAAATGATTCATAATACGTAATTTGAACTCCAGATCTGAATCAAATGATTTGCGATACGCGATTTAAAGTCCCGGTCTGAAAGTCATTTGTGATACACGATTTGAACTCCTGATCTAAAAATCATTTGTGATCCACTATTTGCAGTCCCAATCTGAATCAAATGATTCACGATATGCAAAGTTCCAATCTAAATCAAACAAATCATTCAATTCGTGAAATGATTCACCAACCTGTTTTGAAGCTCCGATCAAAAAAAAAAAAAAAAAAAAAAATCACAAACCTGCTCCGAATTCCGATCTGAATTAAATGATTTGTGATATGCTAAGTTCTGATCTAAACCAAATGATTTGCAAACCCACATCAAAGTCCTGATCTGAATCAAATGATTTGCGAAACGCAATTTGAACTCCCGATCTGAAAATGATTCACAATATGTGATTTGAAGTCCAGATCTGAATCAAATGATTCAAGATATGCAAAGTTCTAATCTAAATCAAATGATTCGCGAACCCACATCGAAGTCTTGATCTGAATCAAATGATTGGCGATACACGATTTGAACTCCCGATCTGAATCAAAATCAAATGATTCGCAAACCTGCATTGAAATCCTGATGTGAATCAAATGATTCATGATATGTGAAGTTCTAATCTAAATCCACAAACCCGCATCGAAGTCTGAATCTAATGATTTGTGATGCGCGATTTAAAGTCCCGATCTAAAAGTGATTTGCGAAACACGATTTGAACTCCTGATCTAAAAATCATTTGCAATCCACTATTTGAGGTCCCAATCTGAATCAAATGATTCATGATATGCAAAGTTCCAATCTAAATCAAACGAATCATTCAATTCGTGAAATGATTCTCTAACCTGTTTTGAAGCTCCGATCAAAATAAAAAAAAAAAAATTCACAAACCTGCTCCGAATTCCGATCTGAATTAAATGATTTGTGATACGCTAAGTTCTGATCTAAACCAAATGATTTGCAAACCCACATCAAAGTCCTGTTTTGAATCAAATGATTTGCGATACGCAATTTGAACTCCCGATCTGAAAATGATTCACAATATGTGATTTGAAGTCCCAATCTGAATCAAATGATTCATGATATGAATCAAATGATTTATGATTTATGATATAAATGATCGGCGATATGCAATTTGAAGTCCCGATCTGAATCAAAATCAAATGATTCACAAACCCACATCGAAGTCCTGATCTGAATCAAATGATTTGCGATACGCGATTTAAAGTCCCGATCTGAAAGTGATTTGCGTTACACGATTTGAACTCCTGATCTAAAAATCATTTGCGATCCACTATTTGCAGTCCCAATCTGAATCAAATGATTCATGATATGCAAAGTAGTAATCTAAAACAAATGATTCGCAAACCCACATCGAAGTCCTGATCTGAATCAAAAGATTGGTGATACGCGATTTGAAGTCCCAATCTGAATCAAAATCAAATTAATCAAAAACCCGCATTGAAGTCCTGATCTGAATCAAATGATTCCCAAACCCACATCGAAGTTCTGATCTGAATCAAATGATTCATAATATGTGAAGTTCTAATCTAAATCCACAAACCTGCATCGAAGTCTGAATCAAATGATTTGCGATACGCGATTAAAAGTCCCGATCTGAAAGTGATTTGCGATACACGATTTGAACTACTGATCTAAAAATCATTTGCGATCCACTATTTGAGGTCCCAATCTGAATCAAATGATTCACAATATGCAAAGTTCCAATCTAAATCAAACGAATCATTCAATTCGTGAAATGATTCTCTAACCTGTTTTGAAGCTCCGAACAAAATAAAAAAAAAAAATTCACAAACCTGCTCCGAATTCCGATCTGAATTAAATGATTTGTGATACGCTAAGTTCTGATCTAAACCAAATGATTTGCAAACCCACATCAAAGTCCTGTTTTGAATCAAATGATTTGCGATACGCAATTTGAACTCCCGATCTGAAAATGATTCACAATATGTGATTTGAAGTCCCAATCTGAATCAAATGATTCATGATATGAATCAAATGATTTATGATTTATGATATAAATGATCGGCGATATGCAATTTGAAAGTCCCGATCTGAATCAAAATCAAATGATTCACAAACCCACATCGAAGTCCTGATCTGAATCAAATGATTTGTGATACGCGATTTAAAGTCCCGATCTGAAAGTGATTTGCGTTACACGATTTGAACTCCTGATCTAAAAATCATTTGCGATCCACTATTTGCAGTCCCAATCTGAATCAAATGATTCATGATATACAAAGTAGTAATCTAAAACAAATGATTCGCAAACCCACGTCGAAGTCCTGATCTGAATCAAAAGATTGGTGATACGCGATTTGAAGTCCCAATCTGAATCAAAATCAAATTAATCAAAAACCCGCATTGAAGTCCTGATCTGAATCAAATGATTCCCAAACCCACATCGAAGTTCTGATCTGAATCAAATGATTCATGATATGTGAAGTTCTAATCTAAATCCACAAACCCGCATCGAAGTCTGAATCTAATGATTTGTGATGTGCTATTTAAAGTCCCGATCTGAATGTGATTTGCGAAACACAATTTGAACTCCTGATCTAAAAATCATTTGCAATCCACTATTTGAGGTCCCAATCTGAATCAAATGATTCATGATATGCAAAGTTCCAATCTAAATCAAACGAATCATTCAATTCGTGAAATGATTCACCAACCTGTTTTGAAGCTCCGATCAAAATAAAAAAATTAAATGATTTGTGACACGCCAAGTTCTGATCTAAATCAAATGATTCATGATACGCAATCTGATTGGAGCACTTCTAAACAATAAATCATTTTGCGACACTATAGTTTTAATGATTCACAGTTTTGAAAAGCTCCTTTTTATCCATTACAACATTTTGTTTTGTTTTAAATCATTACAAGTGATGTTTAAATTCAGAAATGAATGTCTCTTTTAATTTGATCTGATTTTTGCTAGTGAATCGCTTGAAATGAATCATCGAAGTCACGAGTTTGAATCAATCGGAGCAGTTAGGAGCTTTTGACTCCTAGCAGAGACACTACAAGACCAGAAAAACCTTCACAGACATAATGCTAACCACTATTTCTGCCAAAACACCTCTGTACATGAAAATAAGTCAGGAACTTGAACTAAAATGAAAACTTCCTTCATACTAAGAATCAATGGTACTTTACTGCAAGTCAATCTGTATATGATCTCAGTATTAAATCATTAGAACACATGTATGACGTGTTGCTCAAGAACTTCAGAAAGCATTTCTCAAGCACTTTTATGATTTTAACAGGATGTGTGTGTTTGCTGAAAGGCAGATGGCAGGCAGGGCTATTGATTCCGGGAGAAGCGCAGGAATTACAGGGATCCGATCGTCTCTTTCTCTGTGTGTGTGTGTCCGTATCAGATTTCTTTGCCTTCCAGTCTAATGCACAGCTAATAACAGAGGTCAACACACAGCGGCGAGTCTGTACAGCTCAGCTAATGGAAAAGCCTTCAGATGACAGAGGAACACACAGCACACACTCACACACTCACAAAGCCAAAGTAAATCATTGAAAAGAGACAAAGAAAAATACTGAGGAAAAAAAATCCATTGCATCGAGCAGAAACGACATTTTGATAATAGCTAATAGTCTAATTCTATTACTGCGCAACAAAAACATATGGCTAACCACAACAACCGAATTGTTATTGAACGCTTCATGCGAATAACTAACTCAAATTTAAATGGTTATTTGCTGAAAACAAACGGCCTGTCGCCATGGAAACCGCTTCAGCACCGTTTCCTCCAGAGGCCGTTCAAATCAGTCAGAAGACAAGATAAACAACAGCAGTTCTCATCATTAACGCTTCTCTGGGGGAAACTTCTCAATGTTTGAGCGCCGGTTAGACTTCAGTCTGTTCCTTACGCAAAACTTCATATGACTTCAGAACAGGGTTATTCAGCGAAAACTAAAACCATCTAAACATTTGTGTTATTTGAAGTAAATAACTTCAAAAACTTACTTTGAAATAGTTGCCAGAACAACATTTTTAATTTTTGTTTATTTAAAAACAATGACAAAAACACACACAAAAAAATGACCAAAACTTTAACAAAAATTAAAACGAAAACAAAAAATGTAAAAATAAAAGCAAATTCAAAATATTGATAAAAATGTAAAAACATATACTTATGGTTTGATATACTAAAATAACTAAAAAGTAAAAATAATTTTGATTAAAAAAAAAAAAAAACTGGTAGTTTGATGTACTAAAATAACAAAAAATTATAAAATAATTGAAAATTAATAAACAAAAACTGTATAGCTATTAAAATATATAATTAATAAAAACACAACAATACCAAAACTATCAAAAAAACTGATAGTTTGATGTATTAAAATGACAAAAAAAGGGAAATTAATAAAAAAAACTGTATAGATATTAAAAAACAAAAACAAAAATAATTCAACCAAAACTTTAACAACATTTAAAATGAAAACAGAAAATTCATTCAAAAAGCAAATTCAAAATATTGTTACAGATTGAAGAGTTTGATATACTACAATGACAAAAAATAACTGAAAATTAATAAAAACTATAGATTTAAAAAAAACAATGACACAAACACAAAAATAACAAAACAAAGAAAATATCAAAATAAATGCAAATTCTAAATATTGATAAAAAAAATGAAAACACTCAAACTGATAGTTTGATTTTCTAAAACAACAAAAATATAAAATAATTAAATTAATAAATATCTGTATAGATATTTAAAAAATGACAAAAGCACAAAAAAAGGACCAAAACTTAAAAAAAAATATGTAAATAAAAAGAGAAAATATCAAAATAAAAGCAAATTTTAAAAAAACACTTAAAATAATAATAAAAAATAATTAAAAATGAATAAAAGGCTGTATAGATAAAAAACAATAATATAAATGACTGATGTTCTTCCTCCGTATTCTGGTCTTGTTTTCCAGCACAAATTCTTAAATCAAGATACATTTACTTGAGATGCACAATAACAGAAGGTAAGCAGAGAAATTGATCCAAATGAAGTGAGTTTAGGCTTAAAACCAGAGCAAACAACAGCCAAACGGCTCACATAAATACACTTCAGTCAAAGGAAGAACAAGCTGATTTTCTGAGCTCAGTGGCTGAAACTTGATCTCATTTTAATCTTAAACTCACTTCATTCACATTCATTACTCTTATTTCACATTATTGTGCACATGTTGTAAACATCACCTTTTGCACTTTTCATAGAACATTTGTTCAGTTATCTGGCCTTTAATAATGTAACAAACATTCATTTTCTAAAACGCTTGAGTTGGATGTTTGCCTCATGTATTTTAAATGTTGCAATTTGTTTCAGAACATTCCGAGAACATTCAAAAGTAACATTTCCTTAATGTTTGCAAAATGATACGTGAACGTAATGCTAACGTTTAAATTTTTTGTTAAAGTTTTTGTCATTGTTTTTTAATATCTATTCATTTTTCATTCATTTTCAGCCATTTAAGTATATCAAACTATTAGGTTTTTTTTTTTTTGTAATTTGTATCAATATTTTGAATTTGCTTTTATTTTGATATTTTCTGTTTTCATTTTAATTTCTGTTAAAGTTTTAGTCATTTTTTGTTTTTGTCATTGTTTTTAATATCTACCGTTTTTATTCATTTTAAAATTTTAGTCATTTTAGTATATCAAACTATAAGTTTGTGTTTGTTTTTTTAATCAGTATTTTGTATTTGCTTTTATCTTGATATTTTCTGTTTTCATTTTAATTTCTGTTCAAGTTTTAGACATTTTTTGTGTCATTCTTTTTTTAATATCTAGTTTTTATTCATTTTTAATTTTTAGTCATTTTAGTACATTCAAATTGTTTTGTTTTTTTAATCAATATGTTGAATTTGCTTTTAATTTGATATTTTCTGTTTTGTTTTTTTGTTAAAGTTTTGGTTTTGTTTTTTTGTCATCGTTTTTTAAATATCTATACAGTTTTCATTAATTTTCAGTTCTTTTTAGTCATTTTAGTATATCAAACTATTAGTTTGTGTGTTTTTTTCAATCAATATTTTGAATTTGCTTTTATTTTATATATATATTTTTAATTATATTTTTATATTTTATTTTTTGGTCATTTTTGTTTTTGTCATTGTTTTTCAATGTTTTTCAGTACATCAAACTATTAGTTTTTTGGGGGGGTTTTGGGGTTGCTTTAATTTTTTTGTTTGTTTTCATTTAATTTTTGTTTTAAATTTTGGTGTTTTTTAATATCTATCAAATGTATAGAAACATTTAGAGAAGACTCAGAAATCACATTGATAATGTAATGGGAACATTCTCGGAGCATTTCTGTTATCTGGACGACTGAACTGAAGTGAATGAAAGTGAATTGCGAGATGAAGGTGTTTTCGGCGACAGCAGGGAAAGAGATTTGAACGCGACTGAAGTGAAGCAGAAAACTGCTGAAATGTGTCTCTGTAAAGCTGCTTAAGAGCTGAAAGTCCTTCTGAAGCACAAACTCACACAAACTTACAGGATTAATTAAGCAGAAAGTGCTGATGCTTCACCAGAGACAGAGTTTCTTTCAAACAGCTGGCAGATGCTGCAGGAATACAGACATACAGAAACACGAACAAGTCTCTTATAAATGACTCAATTGTGAAGCGATGTTAATAAAGACTCATCCTGAATCATTCTGAGTTCACTATTATAACACACCTGCATCTGATGCTCAGAGGAATCACAGGCCAACTGTAAATGAAGAGAAAGAAAGAAACATAACATCCACGTAATTCAGCAGTGACTCAGAGTCCAGTATTGACTGAAAACATGATTCCTCACCGTTACGATCATTAAAAGTGAGGATGAGGAGGGTCTGATCTTCATCTGAGCCGGCAGACTCTTCTGTAATGATGCTGTTTCACACACTGGGCTTCGTGATTATTTGGATTTCACTCGAAATGAAAAGAAACAACACAACGACAAACAGAGAGACTGGAATGATGGGATTGAGCTTCAGTTGGACAGAAAAGCAATAGTGGCTGCAGTCTTATGGTCTGGTTTAGATCAAGCGGTGAAAGTTTGTCCCGTTAACCTCTTCTGGAAGATGTTATTAGGTGAGATGATAGGGATCTTTTCACATTTCTTAGGTTCTCAGAAGTGCTAATGTTACATAAAAAAAAAAAAAAAACACATTACAAAAAAAGTGAAAAAAGTAAAGGAAAAACAACAACAACAACAACAAAAACTTTACTATTAAAAAAAGTGAAAAAAAAAAAACATTACTATAAATAAAGTGAAAAAAAAAACATTACTATAAAAAAAAATTAAAAAGTGGGGAAAAACACAAAAACATTACTATAAAAAATTTAAAAGTGGAAAAAACATTAATACAAAAAAGTGAGGAAAAAAAACTTTACTATAAAAAAAATGAAATAAAAAAACCACATTGCTATAAAAAAGTGGGGGAAAAAAGAAAATCCCAAACACGTTACTGATAAAAAAAAAAGGTGAAAAAAACCATTACTATAAAAAAGTGAAAAAAGTGAGAAAAAAAAAACTTTACTATAAAAAAAATGAAGAAGAACCCAAAAACATTACTAAGTCCAGTCCCAAAAAAGTCCCAAAAAATGATTATTATTTTTAAGTGATAATACAAACATTACTATAAAATAGTGGGGGAAAAAAGCCAAAAAACATTTCTATTAAAAAAATGAAAAAAGTGACCCTGAAAGTTGAATAAATAAGCTTTTCATTGATGTATGGTCTGTTATAATAGGACAATATTTGACCAAAATACAACTATTTGAAAACCTGGTATCTGAAAGTTAAAAAAAAAAATAATAATAATTTAGAAAATCGCCTTTAAAGTTGTCCAAATGAAGTTCTTAGGCAATGCATATTACTAATCAAAAATTAAGTTTTGATATATTTACAGTAGGAAATTTACAAAATATCTCCATGGAACATGATCTTAATATCCTAATGATTTTTGGCATGAAAGAAAAATCAATAATTTTGTCCCATACAATGTATTTTTGGCCATTGCTACAAATATACCCCAGCGACTTAAGACTGGTTTTGTGGTCCAGGGTCACATACATATTATATATATATATGTAAAATCCACACACACACTGTAAAAAACAATCTGTGGAGCATCACACTTTTTAGAAGTAGTTTTTTCCAATGTTCACCAACAGGCCCGTATGAAAACAACTTACATAAGCAGAAGCGATTCTAGCGTTGAGCTCAGAGAGCAGTGAAAGACGGCCTGCGGCGATACATCTCTCTCTATCCGTCCCTCCATCTCCAGCGCTTTCTCTCACAACAAAGTGTTGATGTGGAATTCAGCTGGAGGGAAATTTATTCTCTCTCACACACAAACACACAGACACCCAGGCAAAAATAATCCTGCGTTTGAAAGCAATAAACATGGAAATCACTTGCAGTTACTCGGGTGTTTTTGAGTGTGTTTGTGTTTCATCTTCACGCCTTGAGTATCAGCAGAACTGTTTTAGCTTTTCAAATCATGTTCTAAAACCAGAAAACAACACATGAAGACTGACTGTGTGTTTGTGCATCATGACTAATGTAACGGACTGAATGAATCAGGTGTCACATGGATTTCATGACAAAACGCAGGTGCACTTTAATGCCTGACGAACACAGAACGACTGAAGCGTCTGTATTTCTTCAACGCAAATCTTAGTCAGCTTACGAAATTCTAAAGTTAAACCAGATTCTTATCAACTTTTGTCTTTCAGTGTACAAAACACATTTAAGTGTACCCTGTGAAACATCTGATCCATACATTTTACATCGCTACAGATAAACTGAATAATAATTTAATCTCCCCAGTCAATTAATCAGTTGTTTTGTAAGATAAGATTTCTCAAGTGCTATATTTTAAATATGCAAATAAGGCATAATTTGCACACATTGCAGAACAGAAATCAAAACATTGGTTCTTGATTTTGACATTACTCAGAAAATACTGTCAACAGAGAGTAAAAAATTAATTTTCGCCATGTTTTTCTAAATAAAATGTTGTATAAATCAAGGTAAATGATATATAAACAAACTCTTCTGTAAAAACCTTCAGAATGTAGTTAGGAAAAAAACTCTTAAGTTTTGATGTATGTAAGAGCTGCCAAAGCGGAGAAACAAACTAATTTTGAGAAAAAGCCTTTAAAGATATACATTTATATCTAATGAATGTGGAAATGAAATGCAAATAGATAAACTGCAATAATAAAACCAGGTGAATGATATATGGACAAACCCTTCAGTAAAAATCTTAAGAATATACAAAACAATTCAGTTTTGGTGTAAGTGCTGCTGAAATGGAGAAACAAACACATTTTAAGTAAACCTTTAAAGATATATATTGTAAATGACATGCAAATAGATAAACTGCAATAATAAAACAGGTGAATGATATATGAACAAACCCTTCTGTAAAAACCTTAAGAATATAGAAAGCAATAAAACTCTAGGTTTTGGTGTATGTAAGTGCTGCTGAAGCGGAGAAACAAACTCATTTTGAGAAAACAGCCTTAAAAGATATATATTGTAAATGAAATACAAATAGATAAACTGCAATAATAAAACCAGGTGAATGATATATGGACAAACTCTTCAGTAAAAACCTTAAGAATACAGAAAAAAATTCAGTTTTGGTGTATCCTGAAGTGGGAAAACAAATTCATTTTGAGAAAAGGACCTTTAAAGAAATGCTTTGCAATTGAAATCCACTGACACAATTAAAGTGCAATAATAAACCATGTGAATGATATATGTACAAACCCTTCTATAAAAACCTTCAGAATATAGAGAGGAATAAACCCCTAAGTTTTGGTGTATATAAGTACTGTTGAAGTGGAGAAACAAACTCGTTTTGAGAAAACATCCTTTAAAGATATATATTGTAAATGACATGCAAATAGATAAACTGCAATAATAAAACCAGGTGAATGATATATGTACAAACCCTTCTATAAAATCTTCAGAATATAGAGAGGAATAAACCCCTAAGTTTTGGTGTATGTAAGTGCTGCTGAAGTGGAGAAACAAACTAATTTTCAGAAAACGGCCTTCAAAGAAATGCTTTGCAACTGAAATCCACTGACACAATTAAAGAGCAATAATAAACCATGTGAATGATATATAAACAAACCCTTCTGTAAAAACCTTCAGAATATAGAAAGCAATAAAACACTAAGTTTTGGTGTATATAAGTGCTGCTGAAGTGGAGAAACAAACTCATTTTAAGTAAACCACCTTTAAAGATATGTATTATAAATTAAATCTATATATGCACATATATAAAGTGCTATAAAACCAGGTGAATGATATATGTACAAACCCTTCTATAAAAACCTTCAGAATGCAGATAGGAATAAAACTCTAAGTTTTGGTGTATATAAGTGCTGCTGAAGTGGAGAAACAAACTCATTTTGAGAAAACAGCCTTTAAAGATATATACTGTAAATGATATGCAAATAGATAAACTGATATAATAAAACCAGGTGAATGATATATGTACAAACCCTTCTATAAAAACCTTCAGAATATAGAAAGCAATAAAACTCTAAGTTCTGATGTATGTAAGTTCTGCTGACTCCTAAAGACATGTACTAGAATTTAAATCTGTAGGCGCAAATTGATAGTGCACTATAAAATAAACACCTAAATGTGTGATTTGGATGTTTACTTCACACTAGTCTAAAACAAAACATGATATGGAAGCAAAATCTCAAAATTGACCAGAGGATGAAAATGCAGCAAATAATTCAAAATACATAATTTACTTTTAAATTAAACTTAAGTTGGATTTTGTCATGAAATGCATCATCAAATGTCACATCACTCACTCTAACAGGGACTACCTCACGACACACACACACACACACACACACACACACACACACACAATAGTAATGACTGAAAACATTACAATATCATCATTACTGAAACTGGGTCAGGGGTATGAAAGAGAGAAACAGCAAATCTACAGGTTCAGTTTTCCAGAGAATTCATGAACTCAAGACAAATTAATACAAATATCAAGCACTGTGAGAGAAAGAATTATGATATATCAATATGACTGTATACGATTATGATCAATATATGAAGAGCAGAGCAGAAAGCATGAAAAGAGTTGCTATGGTGATATGAGGGTCAGACGGCGACACACTAATGAGGAGCTTGGATCGAGTCTGTGAAAACCAAGAAAAAAGCCTTTGAACTGGACACAAGAGCTCTGAATGGCTCGGACAAACCGCTCTGAGTCTGACTGTGATAATGACCGAGACGAGCCCAATTACAGCCGCTTCACAGCCGCCCATGAAAGAGGAACGAGCTGCGAATACATGCAGACCACGGAGAGAAGGTCAGAGATGAAGAACCATCCTACAGCTGAAAGAGAGACTTCACTCCATCGTTACTGTGTGAGGTCACAACCTTATGATCAGACACACACATGCATGTGCTGTACATTTACACTAAAACATGTGATTCTCACTCTGTAATGCTTTTAAAGGACAAACAAAAAAGAAAAAAAAAATCCATGAAAAATGTAAAATGGTCAAAGTAAGAAAATCTTAAAATACATTATATTTGACAAGAAATGAAGCCTATTTTTAGGGCCATCAAGTGTTTTGCATTGTGCATCATGCTAAGGACAAATAAAAATCCAAATTCTCATTATTTTTCTCATTATTTCTCATGTAATTCAGTAATGAAAATCATGATGTGAAAATAAATAAATAAATAAAACTAAGCCTCTCTTTTAGGAGCAATAAGAGTTTTGCATTGTGCATCATGTTTAATGACAACCAAACCCTACAATCTCATCATTTTTCTCATTATTTCTCATGTCATACATGAATGAAAAAAAGGGGGAAGAAAACTGAAATAAGCTTAAATAAAAAGTAAAGCCTATTTTAGGAGCATTACGAGTTTTGCATTGTGCATCACGTTCAAGACAATTAAGCTTCAAATTCTTATTTTTCTCAGCATTTTTGATGTAATACAGTAACGAAAATCATCCGTCTGAAAATAAATTAAAAATAGCTTCAATTATACTTTGTAAACACAAATCACTCATACTTAAGTATGATTAACTTATTTAGAATTTAATATCGTCAGTTTTTATTTATTTATTTTTTTACAAATAAAAATATTTTGTAATTTAACATTTTATTTTCAGACTAGTGTTAAAATGTGATCATAATGTAAATGCAAAAATCTTAAAAGCTTAATTTAAAGCAAAATGCTTTTGTTTTAACTCAAGAAAAATACTTTTACATAATAGATATATAAATTAAAAATACAATTTAATATACTATTATTTTTTCAGACTACAGTGTTTACTGGTCACAATGATGACAATGCAAAAATCTCAAAATAGGCTTTATTTAGACTTTATTTCTCGCAATTGTGCATTTATATCTCATTTCTAAGAAAAAAAAGTCAGATGAAAAAAAAGTGTTTATACGTTGCAATTCTGACTTTATTTCTCGCAATTGCAAGTTTATATTGCACAATTCTGACTTTGTAACTCACAATTGTGATTTTATATCTCAGTTCTAAGGAAAAAAGTCAGAATTGTGAGTTTAATTAATGCAATTCTGGGGATACAAAGTCAGAATTGCTAGATAAAGTCACAATTACCTTTTTTATTCTTTTATTCATAGAACTTTATTTTCTTCAGTTTCTTAGAAAAAACTAGTTATCTTCAGTTAACCTTTCTAGTAAATGGATCTTGACTTAGAGATTTTTAGATATTTGTACTGAAAAACAAGACAGAAATACTGAAAAAGATTTTTTGCAATACATGCACAATTTAACGTCAATAAATTAAAATGTCAAAAACACAACAAAATTACTAAAAGTTCAAAATGAAAATGGGCAATCTTTACCTTGCAATTCTGATTTTATTTCTCACAATTGTGAGTTTATATCACACTATTAAGACTATATATCATGCAATTCTGAGAAAAAAAAAGTGAGATAAAAGGTTGTAATAACCTTCAGTTGCTGAAATTGTCTTCCAGAGAAAAGTCAGAATTGCAAGTTTATATGTTGCAATTGACTTTATTTCTCACAATTGTGAATTTATATCATGCAATTCTGACTTTATAAAATATTGATTAGAAAAATTAGTGCAAGTACATATACATACAAGCCTGTTTCCAACACTGAATAAAAATGGAAAAAAAAAAAAAGTTTGGCAATTAAAATCCAAATTCTCATTATTTTTCCTCATTATTTCTCATGTAATTCAGTAATGAAAATCATGGCATGAATTTTTTTTTTTTTAAATGAGCTGAAATTAAAACTAAGCCTCTTTTTAGGACCATTTTAAGAGTTTTGCATTGTTTCATGTTCATGACAACCAAACCCTACAATCTCATTATTTTTCTCATTATTTCTCATGTCATACATGAATGAAAAAGGGGTGAAAAACACAGAAATGAGCTTATATGAAAAATAAAGCCTATTTTAGGACCATTACGAGTTTTGCATTGTGCATCATGTTCAAGACAATTCAACGTCAAACTCATTTTTCTCAGCATTTTTGATGTAATACAGTAATAAAAAATCATCCGTCTGAAAATAAATTAAAAAGAGCTTCAATTATACTTTGTAAACACAAATCACTCATACTCAAGTATGATTAACTTATTTAGAAGTTAATATTGTCCGTTTATACAAATTAAAATAGTTTGCAATGTAATACATTATTTTTTCAGACTAGTGTTTAAATGTCATCATAATGTAAATGCAAAAAACTTAAAAGCTTAATTTAAAGCACAATTTGCTTTTGCTTAAACTTAAAAACTTTGCTTAAAAAAATAAACAATTTAATATATTGTTATTTTGTACTGCTCACAATGATGCCAATGCAAAAGTCTCAAAATAGTCTTTAATTAAAGCAAAATGCAATTTCTGATTTTGTCTGTTGATTTTAAGCTGAAATTTGAGCTGCACATGATCCATTTCAGACGAATAAAATGTCAGGTTGGACTGTTGTTCATCTGAACGCAGAGATCTTGAGATGTTTTCTGTCAGGAGCAGATGATTTACTGATGGAAAGATTGTCACGATGTCTGTTTGTGAGCCTGATGTGTCCGTTCGGGGTGTTTGTGAGTGTTCAAGACGTGCTGGTCTTACACTTTCAGCCGCAGTGACTCACAAGCTCACAGAAACTCCTGCGGCGTCCCCAGCATGTGTGTCACGCAGATGAACAGGACAGGTCACACTACATTAACATGAATATGAAAATGAACACAATGGGTCCTGCAGCCAAACATGAACGTAAACCCATCAAATTAACCAAACCAGCTCACATGCAGAAACACATGGGATGATTATGGGATGGACACGCAGGTGTCTTTCTGTTGCCCAGCAACAGTGCCAAAAATGGTGCCCAGCAGTGGAGAAACAAACAGAGAGAAACTCCAGTGAGAACGATCCTTATATAACCAAAAAAAAAAAAAAAGCTAAACTAGAATATAGAAACAACTTTTACTGTACCGTCTGTTCAAACTGCACAAAAGTATGGTGACTTATCTTACAATTCTGGCTTTTTTCTCTCAGAACTGTGAGATTATAACTCAATTGCAAGTTATTAAGTCAGAATTGCATGATATAAACTCATAATTCTGTGAACATATCACTCTTTTTTTTCCTCAGAACTGGACTTTATATAAAAAGTCAGAATTGCAATTGCAAGAAAAAAAGTCAGAATTGCAAGTTTTTTCACTTTATTTCTCACAATTGTAAGTTTATGTCGTGCAATTCTGACTTTATAGCTCACAATTGTGCGTTTATATCTCAGTTCTGAGAAAAAAGTAAGAATTGCTAGATGCAAAAACACAATTGCGAGTTTGTATGATGCAATTCTGACATTATTTCTCACAACTGTAAATTTATATCTCAGTTCTAAGAAAAAAAAGTCAGAATTGCTAGATGCAAATGCAATATAAGAAAAAAGTCTGAATTGGGAGTTTATATGTTGCAGTTGTGACTATTTCTTGCAATTGTAAGTTTATATCGTGCAATTCTGACTTTATAGCTCACAATTGTGCGTTTATATCTCAGTTTTGAGAAAAAAAAAGTTAGAATTGCTAGATGCAAACACACAATTGCAAGTTTATATGTTGCAATTCTGACTTTATTTCTCACAATTGTAAATGTATATCTCAGTTCTAAGAAAAAAAGTCAGAATTGCAAGTTTTTTCACTTTATTTCTCACAATTGTAAGTTTATGTCGTGCAATTCTGACTTTATAGCTCACAATTGTGCGTTTATATCTCAGTTCTGAGAAAAAAGTTAGAATTGCTAGATGCAAAAACACAATTGCGAGTTTGTATGATGCAATTCTGAGAAAATAAGTCAGAATTGCGAGTTTATACGTTGCAATTCTGACTTTATTTCTCACAATTGTAAATTTATATCTCAGTTCTAAGAAAAAAAGTCTGAATTGCTAGATGCAAACATGCAATATAAGCAAAAAGTCAGAATTGTGAGTTTATGTTGCAATTGTGACTATTTCTCACAATTGTGAGTTTATATTGCCCAATTCTGAAATTCTGAATTTATACCTAGCAATTCTGACTTAATAACTCACAATTGTGCATTTATTTTTTTTGCATAATATAAATTCATAATATGAACGTATCAGTCTTTTTTTTTTTATATATATAAAAAGTCAGAATTGCGAGATACAAAGTCGCAACTGCAAGAAAAAAAGTCAGAATTGGGAGTTTATATGTTGTAATTTTGACTTTATTTCTTGCAATTGTGCATTTATATTTGAGTTCTAAGAAAAAGTCAGAATTGCTAGATGCAAACATACAATTGCGAGATATTTAGATATTTGTACTGGAAAACAAGACAGAAATACTGAGGAAGATACATGCAATGCATGCAAAATTTAACACCAAGAAATTAAAATGTTAAAAACACAACAAAATTACTAAAAAGTTCAAAATTACAATGAAAATGGGAAATCTAAAAATAAAAACACATTAAAAAAAAAAAAAAAAAAAAAAAAAAAGGTTTTATGACTTATCTTCCAATTTTGACTTTTTTTCTCAGAATTGTGAGATATAAACTTGTAATTCTGTGAACATATCTGTCTTCTTTTTTCTCCTCAGAACTGGACTTTATAAGAAAAAGTCAGAATTGTGAGTTTATATAATGCAAATGTGACTTTATTTCTCACAACTGTGAGTTTATAACTCATAATTGTGCATTTATAGCTCAGTTCTGAAAAAAGAGAGTCAGAATTGCAAGTTTATATGATGCAATTCTAAGGCTAAAAAGTCACAATTACCTTTTTTTATTTTTTATTCAGTGGCGAAAATGGGCTTCCATACAAGAGAGAAGTTCTTCCTCAGTATTTTTGCCTGGTTTTCATGTGCAAATGACATTAATTTTGTACATTTTTTTCAGTTTCTTAGAAAAAAAATATCTTCAGTTAACCTTTCGAGTAAATGTATCTTGATTTAGGGATTTTTAGATATTTGTACTGGAAAAAAGACAGAAACACTGAAAAAGATGCATGTAATGCAAAATTTAACTGTAAAAATTAAAAATAAAATGTCCAAAACACAACAAAATGACTAGTTCAAAATGAAAATGGGCAATCTTTACCTTGCAATTCTGATTTTATTTCTCGCAACTGTGAGTTTATATCACACTATTAAGAGTTTATAACTCATAATTGTGAGCTTTTATCATGCAATTCTGAGAAAAAAAGTCAGAATTGCTAGATGCAAACACAGTTGTGAGAAAAAAGTCAGAATTGTGAGTTTATATGTTGCAATTCTGACTTTATTTCTAGCAATTGCAAGTTTATATCTCCGTTCTAAGAAAAAAGTCAGAATTGCAAGTTTATAGGATGCATTTCTGAGGAAAAAAGTCTGAATTGCTAGATGCAAACACACAATTGCAAGAAAAAAGTCAGAATTGTGAGATATTTAGATATTTGTACTGGAAAACAAGACAGAAATACGGAGGAAAATACATGCAATGCATGCAAAATTTAACACCAAGAAATTAAAATGTTAAAAACAACAAAATTACTAAAAAGTTCAAAATTACAATGAAAATGGGAAATCTAAAAATAAAAACACATTTAAAATACTGATTAGAAAAATGAGTGCAAGTACTTATACATACAAGCCTGTTTCCAACACAGAATAAAAAATTAAAAAGTTTTTTATGACTTGTTGTCTTACAATTTTGAATTCCGTGAACATATCAGTCTTCTTTTTTCTCCTCAGAACTGGACTTTATAAGAAAAAGTCAAAATTGTGAGTTTATATAATGCAAATGTGACTTTATTTCTCACAACTGTGAGTTTATAACTCATAATTGTGCATTTATAGCTCAGTTCTGAGAAAAAAAAAGAGTCAGAATTGCAAGTTTATATGATGCAATCCTAAGGCTAAAAAGTCAGAATTGTGAGATAAAAAGTCACAATTACCTTTTTTATTTTTTATTCAGTGGCAGTGAGCTTTTATCATGCAATTCTGAGAAAAAAAGTCAGAATTGTGGGATATAAGGTCGCAATAACCTTTATGTATTTTTTATTCAGTGGCCGAAATTGTCTTCCAGAGAAAGGTGATAAGCATAATATTCAATTTTCTATATTTTAGTTAAAATGAATTTTGTCAAAGCAAATGATTGCAAGTCTCTAAATAATGCAAATCTGATAAATAGATATAAACTCATTATTTGACTTTAAGTTTATATCTCATAATTCTAAGAAAAAAAGGTCAGAATTGCAAAATGTTTTTACCTTGCAATTCTGACGTTCTTTTTTTGCAATAGCACATAATTATAAGAAAAAACATCTAAAAATAAAAACACATTTAAAATATTGATTAGAAAAATTAGTGCATCTCTAAAATCTTAAAGTCTTGCACCAAAGTCTATAATGCAATCAAAACTATTGACTCTTGTTGATGTTCCTAGATGTTATTCTAATGAAATAAAAGCTTACGTTCATGATTTTAGCTTTTATTATCTGTCTGCTACTTCATTTTAACGTTAACCAATATTTAAGTATCTGTTTAATTTGTCTAAAATCTTGCTAATAATCACCCAGTAAAGAGTAATAATACAATATTGATGGATATGAGCTTCATTTTTTTCTCAAATCTATTTGATTGACAGTCACTACACAAACGCTGTGAAACTTTAAAATGATGATATTTTCACACACACTGATCAAACATAAGCAATGAAGGCGAAAATACAGCAAAACATGTACACAGACTTAAAACAAGTTCTAATCTCACAGTAGTTCGATTTGCTCATGTCAAAAAGAAATCATTAAATTAGACACTAAACACCCTGCTCTCAAATGTACATGCTTAAAAAGAAGATTCAGCCAAAAGAGACTTTCATCTACGGAAAAGACATCAAATGTAAGTCGATGGAGCTCACAAAAGACGTACAAAACACTACATTTCACTGAGGGAAGAAAAAGTAAATGACAGAATGATCTTTTTGAGCTTAACGTAAACAAATCTATATTTTCCAGGTGTCACGACAAACTCGTCTGAATAACGACTGATTGATGAATGTGACATTTAGAGAATACTTCAAGAGTCAATCAAATCTTCAGGTTAAAACTCCAACGAGCGTCTGAATGACGTCTGATCCTCGTTAAATGAGCACAACTGAGGAAAGAACTGTGCAAACTCATTTACGCCACCTGATTTCATTTCACATAAAACCAGACGCTAACTGAATCAATCACATGACCAGATAAACCATGTTTACAGTCATTCGTTAAACTCAGATGATTCACTGATTCATTCTGCTCGTGTTTCAGTCCCTGTCTGTCTGTCTGTGTGTGTGAAAATGAAACTAATGTTTCTCTGATTTACAAACAATCAGTGTCTCATAAGGAATGCTAATGTGTGGAGCATCATAATTAAATTATAAAGGCTAATCATATGAATAAAGTTATATTACAACAATATCAACAAAACATGATCGCTTCATTTTCTACAGGGTTTGGCAGACGACAAACACGCTCTGATACAAACACAAGCACACATTTGGAAGTAAAACACACTAACAAACAGTTTTTGGATGTTCACATTATGCCAGAATCTGCATTTTGATAGATAGATGTATAATTATTAAAATTATACATATACACTGCTGCTCAAAAGTTTGGGATCAGAACAATTTTTAATGTTTTTTTTAAAAAAGAAGTGTCTTATGCACATTAAAGTTCCATTTATTTGATCAAAAATACAGAATATTATGAAATAATATTGCAATTCAAAAATACATTATTTTAATATACTTTAAATTATAATTTATTTCTGTGATGCAAAGCTGAATTTTCAGCATCATTACTCCAGTCTTTAGTGTCACATGCTGATTTATTACTTTTATTAATACTTTTTTTAGAAGTTAAAAAGTTAAAAGAACAATGTTTATTCAAAGCAGATTTTTTTTTTCTAACAATATAAGTCTACTATCATTATTTTTTATCAATTTAACACATCCTTGCTGAATAAAAGTATTAATTTCTTTTTACAGAGAGAAAGAAACAAAAATCCACTGATCCCTAACTTTGAATGAGGGTTTTACTGTTACAAAAGTTTTCTATTTTAAATAATTGCTGTTCATTTTAATGTTTTATTCATCAAAGAATCCTGAAAAAATATATTAGAGTATATTAGAATGATGTTTTGAAGGATCATGCGACACTGAAGACTGGAGTAATGCTGGTGTAAATTCAGCTTTGCATCACAGGAATAAATTATATTTTAAAGTATATTCAAATAGAAAACCACTATTTTAAATTGCATTAACATTTCACAATATTACAGTTTTTTTTCTGTATTTTTAATCAAATAAACACAGCCTTGATGAGCAGAAAAGTCTCCTTTAAAAAGCATTCAAAATCTTATTGATCCCAAATATATTATATATATATATGGGTCAAAGATGTTAAGACGTCCACATCAAAAGAAATTCACAAAAGTGATTTGATGTCCATAGAAAGCACAATAAATGAAAGCAAAGTGTCTATTTTTTCAATTTGGTTGAATGATATGTTACAATGTCATTCAGTGTAACACAATATTTATGTCAAAATTCTAAAACATGCTTATTCTGACTATTAAAATATATCAAAGAATAAGGGAACATATTACATTTTATTGTTTTAAATGAGTAAAAATTCTCTCTGACAAATAGCCAAACCTAGGATAGTGGCCAATTTAGATTTCTGCTGTAAATATGCCTGACAACATTGTTAAACTGAATGATTTTAGTGGATGTCTTGTGTAAATTAGGGACAAAATGTATGATATTTATTTTTTGCTCATAAAACCAAAAACAAAAATGCAATTAATTCAAACAGAAAACTATATAAGATTTTTTTTGTAAAAATAACAATTTAACCCTTTAACTGTCACCATTCTGTTTACTTTACCATATTACAAATAAATCCTAATCTAATCATGACAAACTATATATCGTTGGAAAACTCCCAAATAGATATTTGACCACTGTTTTGTGTCAAAAATGATGTAGGAAAAGCAATGGTTTAATTTGTGACAAGAGTGCACCTCAAAAAAACATAAGAAATTATATCACTTGAAAACTTAAAATCTCAAAATTCATCCTTTGAAAACCATTTTAAAATCAGACATTGCATTACCATGGAAAAAGTGTATCAAATTCATATTACAAAATGTTTTCATTCATGAATTATAACAATGTAAGTTTGGATAGTGCCTTTTCACATCTATGTTCAGAAAAGTGTGTGTCGGTTAAAGGGTTAAAGCAGTATTACACTTATTGTGAAGTCTTTGACCCATATATAAATGGTAACTCTGCCATAATGTGAAAGTACCATCACACACACACGCACACACACACACACACACACATTCTCTTTCTCTCTCCATGGACTGATCTGTGACCTCTAAAAGTTCTTGATGTGATTCGTTTCCGTTTGATTGACGTTAAAACAGGAGTGAGGCTGAAATCATTTATCCAGTCTGTAAAAGTGTGAAGGTTAGACAGAAAACACACACGTGTCAGGCGTGAGTCCATTTGGTCCGGCCGGACGTCTCGAGTGTTTAAACGGGTTAGGAGGACACTAAACGTCCCACGTGTGACGCCGCAGTCCGGTGAACAGCTGATATACAAAACAATACACTAAGCATAAATCCATCCCGTCCTTCAACATCATGTGACCCACGAGAAGAGAGTCCAGAACAGTCTGATATCCCAGAATGAGTGACGGATTGAACCAGTGACATCACCTCTGTGAAGGTCAAAGTGCGTGAGAAGATCTAAACGCTCAGGTACCGTCAGAGATGGACGGACAGACGGGCCGAACTTGATCCAGATCTGAGAGATCGACGAACGTTGATGTGACTGTGACCTGGACACACCTTCAGTTCCTAAAAATAAATTAAATGTCAAATTAATTGTTCAAATATTTTGTAAGTATTAATAAAATATGTATTATTTATAAAAAAAAAAAAACTAAATCAATGATGCAGGAATGTTTTTCTGAATAAGAATAAAAAAATGTGGCAATGTTGTTATATTTGTGATTTGTCGCGTTGTTGGTCTGAAGATGGACGTCTCACCTGAACACCATTCACTCTGTCAAACATTTCTGAAGAGCTGCAGAAAATAAAGCATTCGTTTAATCAAAACCTGCCAGAGAAACTCAGAAAACAGAACAGAAAACTGAATTGAGTGGAAATTCAGGATTGAAAATTCAGTGTCATGAGCTCAGAGAGCATCAGTTCCTCATTTAAAATAAATAAATAAATATTTAAAACACATACATAGATAAAATGCTAAAAAAATAAATAATTTTTTTTACAAATTTTTTTAATTTATTTATTTGTTAACTTGTAATATTTAACTAATATTTTAAGGGCAGACGCTGCAGGCAAAAACACTTTTTTTTTTTCATGCACATGTCAAGTTTGAGTTTTTTCAGACTAGTGAAAAGAAAACATCTATAAGACACTTTTATGTTTTTTTTATGGCACTTTATCTATGTGTGTCAATAGATTTCAATTACAATACATATTTTTAAAGGCCGTTTTCTCAAAATGATTTTTTTCTCCTACACTGAGCCATAAATCTCTGTTAAGAATTCAAAAAAACTTCATGTTCTGACGATAACGAATATTTTAAAGCCAAATATAACTGTCTGGTTTGTAGAACATTTGTATTGTAGCAAAAATCTTCCTTTAAACTTGGAGAGAAAAAAAAAAAATCATGATAATTATCGATATCGACTGATATGAAAAATATTTGGTAACACTTTAGAATAATGGTCCATTAGTTAACATGAACTAAGAATGAACAATACTTCTACAGCATTTATTAATGTTAGTTCATGTTCATTTTCACATTTACTAATGCATAATTAAAATCAGAAGTTCTGCTTGATAATATTAGCTAATGCAACGTGAACTAACAATGAACAACTGTATCTTAATTAAACAAACATTAAGATTAATAAACACTGTAATTAATGTTTTGTTCATTAATTAATTCATGTTAGTTAATGCATTAACTAATGGACCGTTATTCTAAAGTGTTACCAAAAATGTTTTGCCCATATCGCCCAGCCCCTTTTGTTAATATATAATTTGCTTGATTATATACATTTTATTCCCAAAAATATGTGAAAATATATTGTTTTCTATACATTTATATGTCTGTTTTAAGTATTTTCTGAATTATGGCGTGACAAAAATGAGATACCCAAAATTCCCTAAAAACATTTGACTCTAATTTGTCAAAAAAAATTTTTTTTAAAAATTAAACAAGAATTTTGAAACTGACTTCATCCAGAATTTAGATTTTTGTACTAGAAATGTATGCACATTAGCACATATTTCATTAAATAATGCCTCATTTGCATATTTAAACCTAACATTTTCAATCAACTGGGTAAGTAAAAGCGATAACTGTTAGTTGTTGTTTTTTTACCCTATTCACCTGCAGTGTCTTGCCTTAAAAACAAAATACAGAATATCATTCCATATATATATATATATATATATATATATATTCATGTATGTTTTGTTAAGACAATATTTGAACTATTTGAACATCTGAAAAAAACAAAATACTGAGAAAATTGCTCAAAAATTTACGTTTTTATATATTTACGGTAGAACATTGATTATCTTTACTTAATATCCTAATGATTTTTGGCATAAAATAAAAATGCACACTTTTGACCCATACAATGTATTTTTGACTATTGCTACAAATATACCTGTGCTCCAGGGTCACATATAATATAAATTTTTCCCTTGCATATACATATATAAAGAGAACATTATCAGAAAACAACAACATTACTAAATCCAATGTTACGCGAAGTTAAATTCAGAATGATGTGACAGAAACCACTCCAGAGATAGACTTTGTTGAATTCATATTATTATAAATACACACACAGTCACTGCAAAAACAGGACAGTCCAGCAGAATTATGGGTAAAAGGTTTAGAGGAAATCACCTATTAACAATATAAGCAATAACCCAACACCTGCTCCTCACAGACACAACACCAGTTATTTTTTCATTTGTTTACATATGATTTATTGTTTCTAAAGAACCGTTGTTAATGAGAGGTCCACAGGTCGGACTGTAGGTGAAGACACACATCTGTTAACATCAAACACCTCCACATCCTCCAGTAATAAAGCATTAGTACAGTACGCTTCATGTGCGGCTCGCCATTCACTCCAGCTCCTGAGTGTTCACACATCGTGAGCCGAACATGAAGCGTCTCGGTAAATCAGAACAGTGAGGGCTCATGGGTAATCACACAGCATCATCAATACTGTCCTGTGCATCTCAAATAAATCAAATTCATATACATATAAATTCATATTTCATATAAATGTTCGTCTTCAGCTCTGTTCCCAAACCTAGTGAGCTCATGCATGCTGGGATTGCATTCTCTGTTCTTCTTTTCTGAAAGTTTGCTTAATGGTATAAATTATAAAGTTAAAAAATGCATTTTACATTAAAAAAAAATGCATATATATGTTCAAATAGTTCAAATATTGACCTAACAGAACATACATGAATGGAAAGCTTATTTATTCAGCTTTCAAATGATGTATAAATCTCAATTTTGAAAAAATTACCATTTTGACAGATTTTGTGGTCCAGGGACATATACATATATATATTTATATTTATTATTATTATTATTTAATATATATTGTATTACTTTTTATAATATATATATATATATATTTTAGCACTTTTTATAAAAATACATATATATATTTATTCATTTTTTTTTAAAATATTCATTATATATATAAAATTATTATTTAATATATATTTTATTACTTTTTATTAAAAAAAATAGTTGTATATATATATATATATATATATATATATATATATATATATATATATATTTTTTTTTTATAATGTAAAATGAATATTTATATATTATATATACACTCAATATTATATATATTCTAAAAGTACTAGTATATATATATATATATATATATATATATATATATATATGTTTTTTTAATAAAAATTATTATAAATATATAAATTTTTATTAAAAAACATATATACACATATATTAGTACTTTTAGAATATATATAATATTGAGTATATATATATATATATATAATATAAATATTCATTTTACATTATAAAAAAAAAATATATATATATATATATATATATATATATATATATATATATATATATATATATACAACTATTTTTTAAATAAAAAGTAATAAAATATATATTAAATAATAATTTTATATATATAATGAATATTTAAAAAAAATTAATTCATAAATATATATATGTATTTTTATAAAAAGTACTAAAATATATATATATATATATATATATATAAACATTTTTTATAAAAGTACTACAATATATATTAAATGATTTTTTTTATAAATAGTAATAAAATATATTGAATAATAATAATACATTTACATATATATAAATTTTATAGTTTATATAAAAAATATAAACACTAAGCTATGGAATCTCATCTCCGCCACTGAATAAAAAATAAAAAATGTAATTCTACTTTAATTAGAAAGTCAGAATTGTGAACAAAAAAGTCAGAACTGAACGTTTGTATCATGCAATTCCGAAAAAAAACCTAAGAATTGTGAGATAAGTCGCAATAACCTTTTATTATTTTTATTTCTCGGTGGTGGAAACAAGCTTCCATTAGTGTTCCATAAGCAGCTCTTTTTAAAAGTGTTTTTAAAAACTGAAAACTATGGATTTATTAAATCCCAAAGGAAAAAGAACATGAGAGAACGCTATTCTGTATAATGTAATTCTGAGCAGTTCTCCATAGCAGAGTGCTTCTATGATGCATTACTGATGCTGAGCTCACTGGGTTTGGAAGCAGAGAGGCTGTGATTGGCTGTGTGATTGGCCGAGCCCTGTTGTGATTGGCTGATTAGACTCACGGCGAGAGGATCGGCTGTGAAAGCGGCGACACTATTCCTCATCTCGTTCTCACTGCCGCGCAGAGGAATCAGAGACACGTTACCGAAGCGGACGTCCAGCGGCGCCGAACGACTCGCCGCACGAGACTTCAACCACTCCGCCGGCCAAACACGACCACCGTTCTGACAGAGAGACAGAGAGAGAGACATAAATATATACACATGCAAACATATATAATGCAATGCATTGAGATGATTGACAGATGAACAAATAAACGTTCCTCAAAAGATGTGAGATGTTTTGGAGGCCTGGAAAGATCATTCCTCCACTGAGGAACGGTGAAAGTAAAGCTTCTGGAAACAAACGTTCCTCAAAAGCAATGCTTTATAGAGTTAAATGTTTATAGCAAGGTTCAATCCAGGACACACTACATTTCATGCACTGCATTTTTTATTTACAAGGATTTCAATCAGAGATCTCACTTATTAAACAGTGTCTTCTCTTTCAAATTCTAAAAAAGTTAAACAGATAAATAAAATAAAGCACATGCAAAGTATTACTACACAGTACACTACTATACTTACTGTTTAAGAAAAAAAACTGCTAAAAAAGATTCTTGAAACTGCTCCGAAATCATGATCTGAAACAAATGATTTACGATATGCGCACCAAAGTCCCGATCTGAATCAAATGATTCGCACACCCGCACCGAGGTCCCGAATTGAATCAAATATTTCACAAACCCACAACAAGGTCCTGAATTGAATCAAATGATTCGTGAACCTGATCTGACTCAAATGATTCACAAACACGCACTGAAGTCCTGAATTGAATCAAATGATTTGCAAACCCGCACCGTAGTCCCAAACTGAATCAAATATTTCACAAACCCACAACAAGGTCCTGAATTGAATCAAATGATTTGTGAACCTGATCTGAATCAAATGATTTGCACACCCGCACCAAAGTCCCCAACTAAATCAAATGATTCACAAACCCAATCTGAATCAAATGATTCGCAAACCTGCACTGAAGTCCCAAATTGAATCAAATTTTTTGCAAATCCGCACAGAGGTCCTGAATTTAATCAAATGATTTGCGAACCTGATCTGAATCAAATGATTTTCAAACCCGCACCAAAGTCCCGAATTGAATCAACCGATTTGTGAACCCGATCTGACTCAAATGATTCGCAAACACACTGAAGTCCCGAATTGAATCAAATGATTCATGAACCCGATCTGACTCAAATGATTCGCAAACCCGCACTGAAGTCCCAAATTGAATCAAAATTTTCACAAATCTGCACAGAGGTCCCGAATTGAATCAAATGATTCGTAAACCTGATCTGACTCAAATGATTCGCAAACACGCACTGAAGTCCTGAATTGAATCAAATTATTCGCAAATCTGCACAGAGGTCCCAAATTGAATCAAATGATTCGCGAACCTGATCTGAATCAAATGATTTTCAAACCCGCACCGAAAGTCCCGAACTGAATCAACTGATTCGTGAACCCGATCTGATGCAAATGATTTGCAAACCCGCACCGTAGTCCCAAATTGAATCAAATTTTTCAAAAACCTGCACCAAGGTCCCGAATTGAAACAAATGATTTGTGAACCTGATCTGAATCAAATGATTTGCACACCTTCACCAAAGTCCCCAACTGAATCAAATGATTCACGAACCTGATCTGAATCAAATGATTTTCAAACCCGCACTGAAGCCCTGAACTGAATCAAATGATTTGCGAACCCGATCTGACTCTAATTATTCACAAACACGCACTGAAATCCCAAATTGAATCAAATTTTTCGCAAACCCGCACCAAGGTCCCAAATTGAATCAAATGATTTGCGAACCCGCAATGAATAAAACGATTTGCTAAACACGCACCAAAGTCAAAACTGAATCAAATGATTCGCAAACCCGAATTTGTTTTTCAATAATTCCAGCACCTTTTGAGCACCTCTTCAAAAATATTGCTATTTTCAATGGTTTCCCAGGCATTCATTTTCAAAAAGTCAAATTCAGCTACATCAAGCATTTTAAGCACCTTTTACAAACCTGTTATAGGGTTAAAAATCCTCTTAGACTGACCTGTATGCTCATGAACGTAGCGAACCATTCCCTCATTTCATTCTGTGTGTCACAGCAGAGGTACCTGAGACAGAAATACATCAAAACACATGTTAAAGTTCATTTAGAGGATAAAGTCACAGCATATTCTCAATATTTACAAAACACATATACAATAGCACACAGAGAGTGATTCTCACCACTGCTGTTTCTCTTGCTTTTCCTGTTTTTCACTTTCATAGACGACTGTGAGACCCCAACTGCAGACAGACAAACAGAGATTAAAGAGTTAAACACGACTCAATCTTGCGCTGCATTGATTTGCACAGATGATCATCTCTAGATGTACTTAAATGAGCAGAAACTCTGAATCTGGAGAATGTGTGAAGCTCAAATGCATCTCTAAGCTGATGATATAAAGAGCCAGGGATTGTTGAAATGGGATTCGTCGATCTGATCATAAATGAACCTGACCTGCTCATTCACTACACTGATATCTCTTATAAAAGCCGCTCAACAATACAATTTAAACACTTCTCAGCTCAAACTGAAGAAACAGCACATCTGCTCCTTTAACCCTATAATGACTGCTGCAGCTGATTTGATACAGGAATAGCATTGCATTATATGTTTGGATCATTTTAGACATATTATTGGAGATATAGTGACAACTGATATTTATATTATTTTATGTCAGTATCTGCTTTACTGTTATAAAGATCTCATTGGTTTACATTACAAGCACGCATAAATACACAAATCTGCAGCAAATTGCATATTTTTGCTCAGTTTGAGCTGTTTTTTCCTACATATTTTTACTAGATCAGACTTTATGAACCGTAAAAGCCTGATGGAGCAAACGTGTGACCCAGGAGCACAAAACCAGTCTTAAGTCGCTGGGGTATATTTGTAGCAATAGCCAAAAATACATTGTATGGGTCAAAATTACAGATTTTTCTTTTGCGCCAAAAATCATTAAGATATTAAGTAAAGACCATGTTCCATGAAGATATTTAGTACATTTCTTACCGTAAATATGTCAAAACGTAACTTTTGATAAGTAATACGCATTGCTAAGAACAGGGTTCCCACTCTAAGCCAAATGTCAAATTCCCTGACTTTTCCCTGACTTTCACAGACTAAAAAGCAGAATTTCCATGATCTATAATGAACGGATCCATCCATTTGCAAGCTTTATTTACTTGTTTACAGACGTTGTTAGTACAAAACTATTGAAGCCTGTTTCTTGCAATTCTGACTTTTCTTACAGTTGCGAGTTTGTATCTTGCAATTCTGACTTTTTTTCTCAGAATTGTGAGATATAAGCTCATTTCTGAGGAGAAAAAATACTGATATATTCACAGAATTGCGAGTTTATATCACAAAATTCTGACTTTACTCTCAATTGTGAATTTATATCATGCAATTATGACTTAACTCACAATTGCGACTTTTTATCTCACAATTCTGACTTTTTCTCTCGCAATTGCGAGTTTATATCATGCAATTCTGACTTTATAACTCACAATTGCAAATTTTTATCTCACAATTCTGACTTCATTTCTCAGAATTGTGAGTTTATATCTCATAATTCGGAGAAAAAAGTCAGAATTGCGAATTTGTTTCATGCAGTTGTGAGAAAATAAGTCAGAATTGTGAGATCAGTCGCAATAACCTTTTTTAAGTTTTTATTTAGTGGCAGAAACTGGCTTTTTCTGTACTATTTCTACAGAAATTAATTTATGTTTATGATCTCAGGGGTTAAACACAAGGATTTTCTCTTTGTAATCAAGGTTATCATTCGTTTTTTTTTTTTTTACTTCTTCACATTTAGTTTTGCTTCTCTATCATCTACTTTTCACACCCAGTCTTTGAAGTGGACATTTATGTAGCTCTTGAAATGTCCATTTTCCAGGCATGTTTGCCTTAGTTATCAGGCATTTGACGTAAGTGATTGCTAGTTGATGTGGGGGAAGGGAATAAAATGGTAAAACACAAATAGAAAAATTACATTTTGCTAAATGGAAACTAAAATTTAAAGCAACAAACAAAAATCCCTGATATTCCATGCCTTGGACCAAAAAATATTAAATTCCCTGACTTTCAATGGCTGGAATAGACCTTTTAAAATTCCATGATTTTCCAGAAATTCCATGAGCCGTGGGAACCCTGTAAGAACTTTATTTGGACAAATTTAAAGGTGATTTTCTCAGATTGCAGATTTTCAAATAGTTGTATCTAACAGACCGCACATCAATGGAAAGCTTATTTATTCAACTTTCAGATGATGTATAAACCTCAATTAAAAAAATTGACACTTATGACTGGTTTTGTGCTCCAGGGTCACATATGATACTTAACTCACACATAGGGATGCAACGATTAACCGATTTCACCATTAACCGCGATTAAAAACGCCACAGTTAATTAATCGTAACGCTCCGCAACACCAAGGAACAGAACTGATGCAACTTGCGCAAAATGAAAACAGTTATGCCAGCCTGCGCTAGTTTAAATTTCCGAGTTTATCAGAGACACAGAGGCTATTGGATTAAGAGGCATCTAGCAGCGAAACTCGCTTTCCTCCAAAGAGGTGCCTGAAGTTGGTAGGAATGACCTTTTTGCAAAACGTGCCGTAAAAAGACTGCTGCTAAGATGCATCATATCTGATGCACCTGCGGGATCACCACCCAACTGCACGATCAAGCAAAGGTAATACATAACTTTGCTAAATTACGCGGCGAATTGCTTAATGAAATATGTTGGTAGGGAAATAAATATAAATGCGTCAGTTTCAGTCAATGCCGTGGCGGTGAGTTGTGGGCTTTCAAATTTGCGACTTAAAAAAGCTGCATGTAATGTTTGTCACGTGTAACATTAGATTAATGATGAACAATTATTAAAATTAATATGTGATGCGATCTGGGAAAACCCAACACATGGTGAAATTTGACCTTTGTTGTGCCACACTGTGTAAGTTGGGTTCAAGCCCTTTCCAAAACTCTTTATCTTGTCCATAGCTTGATCGTAACAAAAGTCATAGCTATGATTTTCAGGAATGGGATTTTGAGAAAAATGAGTTTGAAGAGAGACGACTTTCACTTTACGGGTTTAACACGAGAGGTAAATAGCGCTATACTGCATTATTACACAAACAGACCAACGTCTTTTTTCCGTTGTTTATTATGGGTATGGTCTCCGAACTTTTGATCACCATTTGTATGTTTAAATAGCACCAATAACGTACCTTAGTAGTAGTTGTAGTTTACATGTTGAAACTGTTTATATAACACTGTCATTTCTGCTTGCTGCAATAAATCGCAATTTTACTGGACTAAACAACTGAATTTTGCCAAGATATTTTCAGTGATGATAGACAAGATGTTATAGAAAAAACATTTAATGAAAACAAATTGACAAAACTGCATTCAACCTATTTTTTCGAATTTCCTGAAAACGTGACAATAACAGTTCAGTTAATATTAGTCTTTTATATTAATAGTAACATTAAATACCATAGAAATATAAATGTTAATGTAATTAAATACGAAAAGCTCTGATATAGTTTTTAAAGGCAGCTATACTGTTGGAGTCAAGAGCCAACTACATGTTTCTATTCGGGTCCAAAAAGTTGTGGAAAAAATACACAATTAAAATACAAAACAATATTGTAATATAGTTAATCAAAAGGGCCTTTCAGACAGAGGTCCAGCAACCTTTGACTACATTTAGCTGTCTTCAAAAAGGAAATACTTAGCTAATATGTAGGCAGCTTATATTTAATTAGACTTTTTATTTTGATTGTTATTTATTATTAGTGTTAAAGTATGCTTAAATCAAAAATCTTTTTCCAGTATTTACTTCATTCCAAAGAGAGAAATGGAATTTTGTTTGTTTTTATTATTTTGTGCTGTACAATTTGGTTACTGACTTCATGTCTGTTTCAAAAGGCAGCAATAAATAATAGGAGTTTTCATGTGAATTTATAAGCTTTTAGTGTTGTGAAATTAATAAATGCACCGTGATTATTCCTCAGACTATAATCGTACCAACAAAATCTATAATCGTTGCATCCCTACTCACACATATGAAATCTTTTATTTAAACTAGCGCTGTCAAACGATTAATCGTGATTAATCGCATCCAAAATAAAAGTTTATGTTTACATACTATATATTTGTGTTCTGTGTATATTTATTATGTATATTTAAATACACACACATGCATGTATATATTAAGGAAAAATATTTTAGATTTATATCTAAAATATTTATATTTATTTATAATCTAAACTGTATACAGGTATAAATAAACACACATATAGTATGTAAACATAAACTTTTATTTTGGATGTGATTAATCACGATTAATCGTTTGACAGCCCTAATTTAAACTGTTTAATTTGAAAACATTAGATTTTTTGGAGTATTGCATCTTATGTCAGGCTTCTGATTCTGTGTTGACTCACACTGACACCTGCTGGTCAGAAATCTCAGCACAGCTATTATGAGTTTGAATAGCAAAAAACTTTCCAAAACACATTGTTTCAAAGCATCCTTAGAGAAATGCATGTTAATGCACGAAACGAAACCCTGGATGATCTTTAAGTCATGAGCACTTTAATAAGCTGTCTGTCTAGTTAAAGAGCGCACTGGGATTCGGCACAGATTCAGTTCATAATTCAGATTTATTCTCACCATGTTGGTGGACGGAGCCTCCTTTTAATGCCGTGATAGACTTTCAGACACTTGACGGGCCACTCTCTCTCTGGACGGTTACTCTACAGAAAGAGGGAGACAGAAAGAGTGATAAACCTACAAAAACACACACTCCACTCTCATCTAGAACACAAAACCACAGGAAAACCACCACCTGAGAACCCATTAAACCAGAGCAAGACAGAGAAGTGGACACTAAACCTCTGCCTACAAACACAGACACAAATCCACCGTTTCCATATGAAGCGATTTAATGACCACAGACACCCAAACAAACGTAAAGGAGCCTTCTGAACACACACTATCTGTACTCACACACTGCAGCTCTGGGCTTTGCAGCTTTTGCAGATTCTGTGTATGAGAGTTTCAAAGTACAACATCAATCACTCGTTTGCTCTCACACACTAAGATTACTACCATTGACTAATAATCATTAAATAAAATAAACGCGATGAACCGACATAAAATAAAATACACAAAACCTTATTTCTAACATTTCTTATTTTCATTTAACTTATTGTCCTTTGAACAGTGAAAACTGACATAAAAAATATTAAAACTATTTAAAAGTTATTAAATAAATAATTACTAAAACTTTAACTACAATTCAAAATCTAACTAATTCAAAAGATTAATAAAAACTCACTATATAGTGACTGACTTATTGATTGATTGATGCTATATTGTATCAGCGGTTTTGGTTATAATCATGATTACAATACCTTTTAAATGCAATGTTATTAGAATAATTACACTTTTTTTAATAACCACCATACAAAAATATACATATGAAGAGTTTATTTGCAAAAACAGATAACTCAAAAATCATGTTTTTATTATGCCATCACGTTTTTGTTGTTTTATTCTGTTAGTAAGCTGAATTTTTAGTTTATATCAAATTGATTAATTGGAATGCATAATAAAAAAAAAAGCATGTTTTTTTTTATTGTTAAAAACTGAGTCTGTTTTTGCAAATTAACTTTTAGTATATAGTTAAAATACTAGTAAAAGTTATAAAATGTTTTAATTTAACCCTTTAAATGTCACTCCCATTTTCTAACATAGACGTGAAAACGCAGTATTCAAACTTATTTTTTTTATAACTCATGAATGAAAACATTTTGTAATATGATTTTGATGTACACTTTCCGGTCTGATTTTAAAATGGTTTTCAAAGGATGAATTTTGAGATTTTAAGTTTTTAAGTGATATATAATTTCTTATGATTTCTAAAGTGTGATACTCCTGTCATAAACTAATCCATTACTTTTCCTACATAATTTGCAACACACAAAAGGTAAAATATCTATTTAGGGCTCTTAGACCTTTTAACAATATATAATTTGTCATGATTAGATTAGGATTTATTTGTAAAATGGTAAAGTAAACTTAGGCAAAAAATCTAAAATGATTCCAGGTAAAACCACTGTTAGAAATTAAATGTTTCCTGAATAAAAATGTTAACCACATCATTTAAAGCTGCGGTCATTCTATGTTTAACACCTAAAAAAAAACTACATTTACATACATTTTTTACATAAATCACAAAATGGTTTCACTTCCTCTTTTAATAATTATGAATGAGTCTTGAGCGACCAATTCAACATCTTGTATATACACTACCATTCACAAGTTTGACATTAGTAAAATTTTTATTGTTTTTAATAAATTCTCTTATGCTCATTAAAACTGCATTTACCTGATAAAAAATACAGAAAAAAACAATAATATTATTACAGTTTAAAATAACAGTTTTCTATTTTAATATATTTTAAAACATAATTTATTCTTACGACGCAAAGCTGAATTTATATCATGACGACTCCAGTCTTCAGTGTCACATGATCCTTCAGAAATCATTATAATACACTGATTTACTTTTATTATCAGTGTTGGAAAACACTTGTGGTTTTCTAGAAACTTTAATACTTTTTTGTGGGATTATTTTGATGGATTAAACATAAAAAATAATAGCTTTTCTAACAATATGAGTCTTTTCTATCACTCATGATCAATTTAACACATCCTTGGTGAATAAAAGTATAAATTTGTTTGGAAAAAATAAAGAATGACAGTAAAATAACACTGACTATGCTCACATGCATCACATTAAAGGTTTATATCCAAGTTTGAGCCGTATTCTGATTATGTTGTTTATATTCATTCAGGCATCAGGAAAGTCTGGCGATATGGATTTTCTGAATAACATTTACATGTGATATATTTCCAGTTGAATCTGATTGTGGATTGTCGATGTGTATGTAAACATAATCAGTCATTCTGTCAATTCCTGTTACGTGTGTGACGTCAATTCACTGACATCAGTGTCCAATGTCCACCTGATGTTTATTTGATGAGAACTATTACTCATGTCACATGTGCAGAGGTCAGAGAGGTCATCCACATCAGAGATGCTGCACAATGAACACATTTGTGGTGCAAATAATTCTAGTTAAGGTTTAACTTCACCTTCATGGGCCAAATTAAATAATCTCACACACACACACAGTCTCTCTCTTACCCGGACTTCTTTATAGAGTCTGAGCGAGGTGCTGGTCAGGATGAAGTATCGGTCATTGAAGCTCCCGGTGCTCAAACCCAGCAGACTCCTCTCCTCTCTGAACTTCATCATACCGTGTTTAGACACCTCCACTTTACTAGCTGTACCAAACACACACACATCATTAAACATTATTAAATAGTGACTATAATGAACACACTGCACCTGATCTACTTTATCTACATGAGTACATATCATAGACTTACATTGCATTTAAATTTAAATTAAATTTAATAAAACAGTTTGTCAAGACAAACTTTAAGTTGGCTTGAGAAATCCTGACCAGAAAGTTGGAAAAAGTTTTAAAAGCATTAACTTTGACAGTTTTCAGACTGAAATAGTTTGAAACTTAAAGTAGCTTTAAAGCTTAAAGCAGGAATGTTTTAAGACAATAGACAGATAAATAGATAAGCATGTTACTAACATGTTGTTAACATGATTAACAAGTTACTAGCATTTTGACACTAGCATGACACTAGCTCCTTACTGTTGTTAGCATGATTAGTAAATTAGTTTGAAAGGATTATAATAGTAGATAGAAGGGAAGCTTGATTGAGTCTCAAGGGATTGTGGGAGTTTTGTCAGTGTGAGTTTGAATAGTCTTGGCTCATTTAAACAGTCCCTCAATGGAAGTCTATGGGATTTTTCCCAGTTTTAATCATCATTTTTAGGAAAATTGTAAGTGCAATCAATTAGAAAAGATACAGCACACAATCAGATCAGTCTGAAGATCTGGGCTGAGTTTGGAGTTTGTAGAGTTAAAACGAGTTAGAGTTGATAATTTGAGTCTCAGAAGAATAATAATAGCTGTAAATTTAAGTCGGATTTCAGTAAATTGTCTTTCTTAAGCCGACTTAATTATAAAAGTATATTATATTCTCAACATCAAAGATCCACTAAGGCGCCTCAGTAATCAGTTATCTTCCAAGGGTCTCAAGATAACTTCATTTAAAATAAAAACAAGCACTAACATGAGCTCCAACATAACAGAATGATCTCTCTTACCCAGATACACCAGCATGGCCTCCATGGAGAAGTGCTTCTTGACCAGCAGGTGACTGTCGGTGCCCAATGAATGAAAGATGGGTAGAACCTTCTCCTGATAGTGCAGCGGCCGCTCTGACAAACACACAAACACATATCTGTTAGGGAGTGTGTTACTGTAATGTGTGTATTAGGGCTGTGCAATTAAACAAATTTTAATTTTGATTTCGGCTTCAAACGATTATGAAAATACAATCATCGAGATGAAACGATTATTGCTCCTGATTCCAACCCCTTTGGTGCGCTTTTGCTCCTCCATAAAAGCCCAGTTTCACATGCAAATCAGTAAAAAACGTGCATAAAATGGGATGAGCTTGATTATTTGAAAATAGTTCAGTTTTGCATGTAATGGCAAAGTGATTAGGCTTATATTTTGTTTTGTTTTTTTATTAAGATATTTTGGAAAATTGTTGGGAGGATTTTTTTTTTTGTTCCTTAAATATAAGTTAGTTTTTTTTAAAGGAACGAACAGCATCTAGTCTGTCTGATCAATTTGCCTTCTCAAATCATCACGACTTGAATAAAATCTATAGATATAAAACAGTTCAAGTATAAAACAATGTTGGTTTAAATGTTAAACCTAGATAAATGTGTGCTATTAGGCTCATATCCAATCGTTTGTGTGGAGAGTGGAAGCTAAAGCTGCTTAACCAGCACCATCACTTGCATTTTTTCCAGTGGAAACTAAATAAAATAAACCATCAAAACCAAAAAAACTCACAAATACATGCTTTACAGATGTGATACATGCATATATAGAAAGCTTTAAATTATTACTTAATGAAATAAAGCTAATTGAAAACACAAACTCTTTCATTATGTAATCCGTAAAGATGCATTTCTCTCTAAAGGCGCGTCAAAGAGGAGATTGGGAGTTGGGATCTTTGCGACACTGACTCAGATTACACTAGTTTATTCATAAATATTTCAAATATCTCCTTACTATTTCCCCCAACACATTCATTGTTATTTATTTTTGCCAGTGCTTTGTGGCAAGTTTCAGTCTATTGCTTGAATGTGAAGCTGAAGGCACTGCTGCTGGCTGAGACAATAAACGCCATCCGAGCCGGTCGTGAAAGTGAAAGTGCAATTTTTAAATCACCATCATTGGTGGATGTATAAAATATAAAAATATGGAAAAGTCTAAAACAGGCCCGATGTCCACCCGTGTCTAAAAAAACGGGCTGAAATGCAGGGCTCTAATCAATCATATAAAGTTCCAGACCCACTCATAATCATGTTAAATAATCGTGATTGCAATATTGACCAAAATAATCGTGATTATGATTTTTGTCATAATCGAGCAGCCCTAGTGTGCATGATGGATATATGACCTGGTGTTCCACGACTCACCTGTTTCCTCTTTCTCGTTCACCTCAAAGCAGCACCAGTAGTCTTTCTCCTTAACACTGATTTTCCGTCTGTCCAGAATCTCAAAGGTCAGTTCAGCTGCTGTCATCGTGGCAGGAATCTGGAGGTCAAACGTGAACGTTTATACTTTGCACAAATATAAAATGTAACATCCATCTTGTAAATGTAAAGCAGGGCACATCTCCTCTATTAAAAGCATTTAAAAACTTATATGTACAGTAACTCAAAAACTTGATATTGTTAAGATATTTTTACAACAGACCTTCAGATTCAAAGGTAAAACACACCTTTACATGCTGTTCGGCTGTTTCCTTCTTCTCCTCCAAGTAAACTGTACAGATAAAATCACCACTGCCCTAAACACACACACACACACACACACACATATCCATTAGCCAAAAAAAAAAAATACAGCTGAAGTCAGAAAGTTTACATACACCTTGCAGAATCTGCAAAATGTAAATTATTTTGTTTATCCGCAACAGTTCAACTGCCTGCTGTTCTTCAGAAAAATACTTCAGGTTCCACAAATTATTTGGATTTCCAGCATTTTTGTGTATTTGAACCCTTTTTAACAATGACTGTATGATTTTGAGATCCATCTTTTCACACTGAGGGACTCATATGCAACTATTACAGAAGGTTCAAACACTCACTGATGCTCCAGAAGGAAAAACATCAATTCATTTCACTCACAAAAAAATGCTGTATTCCTTAAAAGTAATAAAAATAGTGAAATGCAACTCAGAATATGATGCAGACCTGCAATAATTAAATGTTAAGTAATACAAATATTCATTTGTATTCATGTATTTAATCTCATTTTATTAACCAGTGTCTTTGCTGCTGATCTTTGATGATCCAATTCAACCATACTCATAAGCAAAAATGTACTCACTTTCTCAAAAAGATACTCAAAAAATATAACTTTTTATATTAAAAACAAACAAGCAAGCCCTGTCCAGATTT
The DNA here is from genome assembly GCA_033026305.1 of Cirrhinus molitorella. Lineage (NCBI taxonomy): Eukaryota > Metazoa > Chordata > Actinopteri > Cypriniformes > Cyprinidae > Cirrhinus > Cirrhinus molitorella. Next base: position 35,680,655 of record CM065134.1, read on the forward strand.
AAAAAGTAACACAAAAGTAATGTAACATTACTTTCCATAAAAAGTAATAGTAATAAGCTACTTTTTTGTAATGCAATATTTTAATGCATTACTTTTAAAAGCAACTTTTCCCAACACTAAGTATATGTATGTTTTTTTTTTTTCAGAAAACTGCAAACATGCAAATATGATGTTATATGACTGAAATATTAGCTTAAAAACTCAAAAAATAGTTTAAATCACTAAAGCTACAGTTCCTTCAAATTCCTCTAAATTAATAAAAACTGTGAAAATGCAACTGACCTTCGATGCAAAAATAGAGCTTTTTATATAAAAAAAGTAATGTAACATTTTCCATAAAAAGTAATTAAGAAATGTAATTAGTTACTTTTTTAGGGAGTAATGCAATATTGTAACATAATTTTTAAAAGTAATTTTAAAACACCGAGTATATGAGTATATGTATGTTTTTTTTGTTTTGTTTTCAGAAAACTGCAAATATGTTGTTAAATTATTTAAATATTAGCTTAAAAACAACAAAAAAATGTTTAAATTCACTAAAGCTATCTAGTTCCTCCAAATTCCTCAAAATGAATAAAAACTGTGAAATGCAACTCAGAACATGACAAACCTGCAATAATTCAATGTTAAAAGATTAAAATATCCTTATCCTACACTAAGTAGAAATTATTCAAGATAAACTAACATTTGCTCTTCTTTTTTATTGCAGAAGAGTGTTGAACTTTCTTCTTCTGCATTCCACCATAAAGGCGTGAATTTACTTTTCCTTCAGGCCTGAGGCTTTTGGTGTGAAAGGGCTTTTACATTTGACAAAAATAGAACTTTTTATATTAAAAACAAACAAGCAAGCCCTGTCCAGATTTAAAAAGTAACACAAAAGTAATGTAATGCATTACTTTCCATAAAAAGTAACACAATTAGTTACTTTTAAATGCAACATTGTAATGCATTACTTTTAAAAGCAACTTTTCCCTATATGTATGTTTTTGTTTCATTTTTTTTTTTTTTTTCAGAAAACTGCAAACATGCAAATATGTTGTTAAATTACTGAAATATTAGCTTAAAATCTCAAAAATTGTTTAAAATCACTAAAGCTATCTAGTCTCTTCAAATTCCACAAAATTAATAAAAACAGTGAAAATGCAACTGGACCTTTGATGCAAAAAGAGAACTTTTTATATTAAAAACAAATAAGCAAGCCCTGCACATATTTAAAAAGTAACACAAAAGTAATGTAACACATTGCTTTCCATTAAAAAGTAACCAAGTAACATAATTAGTTACTTTTTTAGGGAGTAACACAACATTGTAATCCATTATTTTTAAAAGTAACTTTTCCCAACTTTTTTTTTTACTTTTTTTTTTTTTCAGAAAATCGTAAACATGCATATATGTTGTTAAAAAAAATGTTTTAATCACTAAAACCATCTAGTTACTCTACAATTTTGCAATTAGAATATATGCAAATTTAACCAATTGCTGCATTATTTGTGGCAGGTTGCATTTCTCTCTCATAAGAGATAATATAAGATATAAGAGAGAAATGCAACTAGGCTAGTGCAACTGACTTTCAGCAATAGCCCCAGTGATGCATGACTTCGCAAATAGTACAATAATTTTAAATCTTACTGTTCCAGCTTTAGGCGTGAGGTTGTCTCTGAGCTTTATGATGTATGTGATCTCATCTAACTGCTTCTTCAGCTGCTGCTCGTTCACCTGCAACACACACAAATATCAGTACATGCTGCCACTGCAGTCTCACCAATAGATGGCGCCAGTGACTGCTGAATGTACAATGAACTGTTTTATCAACTCTACACAAACTCTAACATATCCAGAACTATCTTCAGACAGATACGTGCACTTCCGATAAATTTAAAATGTCCTAGGAAAATAACTTCATAGGAAACAGCAAAAAAAGGTAACATACATCGAAAATAGTGACGTAGTGTTGGATGAGATCCTCGATGACCCGTCCAGCGCTGTAGTCCTTCCCGTCCGCCTGGAAGAGAGTCGGTCCAAAAACGATGGCCAGATTATGAAGATTCATCTGATTGAGATCCGCAAACCGCTGGACGCTGCAAACGCACACACATCAGCAGGTCTGAGAGAGACTCTCAACACTTTGAAAGGAGAGCTGTGAGGAAGTGCTCTGCGACAAAGAGGAAGACTGCTCATCTCACCAGTATAAATGATTAACTAGCGCTCGTAGTGTCGCCTGATTGACTCGGGGAAGGTTACTGAACAGAAGACGATACTGACAGATCCGATTGTTCTCATCTGAAAAACCTAAACACACACAATATATGACAAGTGGATTATTTCAGACGTATTCACTGTAACATTAAAGCAAGACACTAAAGGCAAAACCAGAGTTTTTGCTTTCTTCACTTCTCTTCTTTCACACTAGTGAAAAGCTAAGATTAAAAATACACATTTAAGTGTTTATTTTATTGTGCTTTAGATTTCAATTGTAACATATTTATACATGAACAAGCTGTTTTTTTGGTTTGTTTCTCTACTTCAGCAGCACTTAAATACACCAGAACTTATTTTAATCCTCTCTAAATTCTGAAGGTTTTTACTGAGGGGTTTGTTCATATATCATTCGACTGGTTTTATTATTGCACTTTATTTAATTTGCTTCTGTAGAAATTACAATTACAACACATATTTATTCATAAACAGGATATTATCTTAAGTTTGTTTCTCTACTTCAGCAGCACTTACATACACCAGGACTTAGGGTTTTATTCCTGTCTATATTCTGAAGGTTTCTACTGAAGGAATTGTTCATATATCATATGACTGGTTTTATTATTGCACTTAATCTATTTGCATCTGTGATTAATTTTACAACACAATCTTATAGGTCATTTTCTCAAAATAAGCTTCTTCCTCCACTTCTGCAGCACTTGCATACACCAGAACTTAGGGTATTATTCCTGTCTATATTTTGAAGGTTTTTACAGAAGGAATTGTTCATATATCATACGACAATTTTTTTATTGCAGTTTTTTTATTTGCATCTGTGATTAATTTTATAATAAAATCTGTAAAGGTTTTTTCTCAAAATAAGTTTCTTCCTCCACTTCAGCAGCACTTGCATACACCAGAACTTAGGGTATTATTCCTGTCTGTATTTCAAAGGTTTTTACAGAAGGAATTGTTCATATATCATTCGACTGGTTTTATTATTGCACTTTATTTAATTTGCTTCTGTAGAAATTACAATTACAACACATATTTATTCATAAACAGGATATTATCTTAAGTTTGTTTCTCTACTTCAGCAGCACTTACATACACCAGGACTTAGGGTTTTATTCCTGTCTATATTCTGAAGGTTTCTACTGAAGGAATTGTTCATATATCATATGACTGGTTTTATTATTGCACTTAATCTATTTGCATCTGTGATTAATTTTACAACACAATCTTATAGGTCATTTTCTCAAAATAAGCTTCTTCCTCCACTTCTGCAGCACTTGCATACACCAGAACTTAGGGTATTATTCCTGTCTATATTCTGAAGGTTTCTACTGAAGGAATTGTTCATATATCATATGACTGGTTTTATTATTGCACTTAATCTATTTGCATCTGTGATTAATTTTACAACACAATCTTATAGGTCATTTTCTCAAAATAAGCTTCTTCCTCCACTTCTGCAGCACTTGCATACACCAGAACTTAGGGTATTATTCCTGTCTATATTTTGAAGGTTTTTACAGAAGGAATTGTTCATATATCATACGACAATTTTTTTATTGCAGTTTTTTTTATTTGCATCTGTGATTAATTTTATAATAAAATCTGTAAAGGTTTTTTCTCAAAATAAGTTTCTTCCTCCACTTCAGCAGCACTTGCATACACCAGAACTTAGGGTATTATTCCTGTCTATATTTCAAAGGTTTTTACAGAAGGAATTGTTCATATATCATACGACTGGTTTTATTATTGCACTTTTTCGATTTACATCCGTAGTAATTACAATTACAACACATATTTATATGTAAACAGGATATATTCTTGAGATTCTTCCTTCACTTCAGCAGCACTTACATACACCAGAACTTAGGGTTTTATTCCTGTCTATATTCTGAAGGTTTCTACTGAAGGAATTGTTCATATATCATATGACTGGTTTTATTATTGCACTTCATCTATTTGCATCTGTAATTAATTTTACAACACAATCTTATAGGTCATTTTCTCAAAATAAGTTTCTTCCTCCACTTCAGCAGCACTTACATGCACCGAAACTTAGGGTTTTATTCCTGTCTATATTCTGAAGGTTTTTGCTGAAGGGTTTGTTCATATATCATTCGACTGGGTTTTATTATTGCAGTTTTTTGATTTGTATCTGTGATTAATTTTATAATAAAATCTTTAAAGGTTTTTTCTCAAAATAAGTTTCTTCCTCCACTTCAGCAGCACTTGCATACACCAGAACTTAGGGTATTATTCCTGTCTATATTTCAAAGGTTTTTACAGAAGGAATTGTTCATATATATCATACGACTGGTTTTATTATTGCACTTTTTCTATTTACATCTGTAGTAATTACAATTACAACACATATTTATATGTAAACAGGATATATTCTTGAGATTCTTCCTTCACTTCAGCAGCACTTACATACACCAGAACTTAGGGATTTATTCCTGTCTATATTCTGAAGGTTTCTACTGAAGGAATTGTTCATATATCATATGACTGGTTTTATTATTGCACTTCATCTATTTGCATCTGTGATTAATTTTACAACACAATCTTATAGGTCATTTTCTCAAAATAAGTTTCTTCCTCCACTTTAGCAGCACTTACATGCACCGGAACTTAGGGTTTTATTCCTGTCTATATTCTGAAGGTTTTTGCTCAAGGGTTTGTTCATATATCATTCGACTGGGTTTTATTATTGCAGTTTTTTGATTTGTATCTGTAGAAATTACAATTTCAACACATATTTATACATAAACAGGATATTTTCTTGAGTTTTTTCCTTCACTTCAGAAGCACATACATACACCAGAACTTAGGGTTTTATTCCTGTCTATATTCTGAAGGTTTTTGCTGAAGGGTTTGTTCATATATCATTCGACTGGTTTTATTATTGCACTTTTTCGATTCGCATCTGTGATTAATTTGACAATGCGATCTTTAAAGGTCATTTTCTCAAAATAAGTTTCTTCCTCCACTTTAGCAGCACTTGCATTCAACCAGAACTTAGTGTTTTATTCCTGTCTATATTCTGAAGATTTTTTCAGAAGGATTTGTTCATATATCCTTCGACTGGTTTTATTATTGCACTTTTTCTATTTGCATCTGTAGAAATTACAACTACAACACATATTAATACATAAACAGGATATTTTCTTGAGTTTCTTCCTTCACTTCAGCAGCACTTACATACACCAAAACTTTTTTTATTCAAACTTTTTATTCTTCTCTATTTTCTGGAGGTTTTTACTGAGGGGTTTGTTCATATATATCATTCACACTGATTTATACAACATTTTATTCTTAAAAACATGGCAAAAATGCAAATCTTTAAAGGTTGTGAGTTTGTTGTTCTACTTCAGCAGCACTTACATACACCAGAACTTGGGGTTTTATTCCTTTCTATATTTTGAAGGTTTTTACTGAAGGATTTGTTCATATATCATTCATAGTGATTTTTATAACATTTTATTACTAAAAACATGGGGAAAATTAGTTTTTTCAGATTTAAAGTGTGATAAAATGAGTAATTCATTCTGTTAAAACTTTTAACTCTAGTATGTCAACAAAATCACACAAGCATTTTGAAAGAACGCTCAGATTTCTGTTCTGAAAATATATGCAAATTAGTGCACATTTAATTAGATAATGCATCTTTAAACATATCTTTTCAGAAACCAATACAAAACAGCTGGGGAAATTATGTCGATAACTGCAATGTAAAATTTTAGCTGTAGTGTCTTGGCATAATTATAACTCACTATCACATTATTTTAGTAGTCTATACCTGTAGCGCTGAGCCAGCTTTGTGCCTCCTGGCCAAACAATCCCTCCTCGATGTCTCTGAAGAAGCGCTTGAGGACATTGGAGACGTCGTCCACCTGATGTTCACCTTCCTTCAGCCAAACGCATCTGGCGTCCCGTCTGAACTCCTCCAGCAGGGCGGCGATCTTACTGTTCACGCCACTCTTACGGTAGATTCCCTCTGAGGTCAGACCTGCAGAACACACACTAAACATCAGTGACACAACAAGAACACACACTCATGATGTTTAATGGATAGCAAGATCTAAAAACATCATTAGACCAGCAGTTCTTGACCTTTTTGACTTCAAGTCTCACTGTCAAACACAATATTCAAAGGACCACCAAATAATATGAAACACAAATAATTGTGACTTGACTTGAGTTTTTTTGGTTATGGTTATGAATTAAGATTAAGAATCGGATACTTGTTACAAAATAAAAATTTCGATTCCTCTTATCGATTCCTGTGCGCATTTTTTTCACCTGCCAATCTGCCAGGACCTTATCTGGTAACCTAAACATCAGTTTACAAGATGGACCGTGGGAAGCGCTCAAAAGTGGCTACACTTTGTAAAAACTGAAGACAAAGCCAAGTGTAATTACTGTAATAAACTAATATGTTGCAAAATAGTTACATTTCGTATGCAAAGCAAAGTGATTATATTTAGTTTCGTTTTTTATTAAGTTAATTGCAAAACGTTTATTTAAATTTACGTTGAAAAACGTTTGGAGCATTTTTTGTTCGTTAAATATAAGTTTTCTTTTTTAAAGGATCGAACAGCAGCCAGCAGGAAGACTGTTCATAATCTGTTTGATCAAATTACCTTCTCAAATCATCACGACTTGTCTAAAATAAAACCTATAGATCTAAAACAGTTAAAGTAGCTATAAAACAATGCTGGTTTAAACGTTAAACCTAGATAAATGTGCGCTATTAGGCACATATCCAATTGTTTTTGCAGAAGGGGACGCTGAAGCACGCTTTGCAGGACATGGAGGCGGCAGCGCGATCATTTGCATTTTTTCAGTGGAAACAATTTAAAATTATTCATTATTTTTGCTCACAAAGGTAAGAGTAATACATAATTCGAAATGTAAAGGGTCTACTTTTATTTGTGTGCACTCACAATATCAACAAAACGAAGGCAAGAAAACAAACACACGTTTTCTGGCGTCTTGTACTTGAATAGGAGCGCAAAACTAAAATGAACCAAAACTCAGCGCATACATGCCTCACAAACATGATACATATATAAATAGAAAGCTTTAAATTATTACTTAACGAAATAAAACAAACAACTTTTTCATTATGTAATCTAAAGATGCATTTCTCTCAGGGTCTTTGCAATACTATCTCAGAATACACTAGTTAATTAATGAATCATTCAAAGATTTTCTTAATGTTTCCCCTGAAACATTCATTGTAATTACTATTGCCGGTGCTTTGTGGCAAGATGGTGGTGTGTTGTGGCATTCAGATACATTGCGGCCGTCTTGTTCATATGCTGTTCTTATCGTTACGTTCTGCTTATAATGACATACAGGCTTATGCTTTGATTAAATGACGGCACAGAAAATAAAAATAAGAATCGATAAGAATCGGAATCTATAAGTGGAATCAAAATCTAATGATGCACAGTCATGATTTTTCATGGCCGATTCCGATTTTTTACAAGCAAACCGGCCGATTCGGATACAGATTTCCAATTTTCTTTTTTTTTTAACAAGCAACAAAATTTTTTTTAAATAAAATGAAATTAAATAAAAAAAAAAGAATGAATGTATACATAAACAAAATGTTTATTTGATATTTAACAGCAGTAACTGCAGTAATGCTGCATTTTCAACAGTTTCATGGTTGATAACTATAAACTGAAAAACATTAACTGTATGTAATTTTAAAGGAAACAACTGCATCGTTCCACAATCCAAACAACACAATCAAAACACATTCAACACCGCAAACAAAGATGTTACTTAATCAGCATTCAGTATTTGTTTTCGTTTTTAATTTTGGTTTAAAGAAAAAATTGTCTTTAACAGCAAAAATAAATAAAACCAAAGCAAAATAAATTATTACAAAATGTTAAATGAAATAATGTTTAGTGCAATGAGTAAAACAAATACAGCAGGTGATTTTTATATCAAAAAAAGTCAATGTAATTAAGGTAAAAAAAAAATAAATAAATAAATAAAACAAAAAAATGATCCTTAACTGACGTTTACTTCTGGCTTTTCAAAAGTGCTTTACAAAGCTTTACAAAAAGAAGCATCTCACGTTAGTCTGTTTCGTTTCTCATCCAACACGTGAGAAGCTGAGCTGAATAAACGTTCCCCCGACGTGGGTTTACCGGTTTAAGGGATTTCTGATCGTAAAAACCTGCTTCCTTTTTATTTGTAAGGTATTGTTTTGTTATTATAAAACGGATTCAAACCAGTAATCAATAATACTTTCTTCACTCACGCACCACGCTCTCGCTTATAATCGGGCATCTGCGGAGCGCATCAGGCGCAATCATCAATGCAAGCCGGCGCCATGGTCCTGACCGCATCATCATTGTCTTTTTGTGGTGGACAGTCATGGATTGGCTAATGCAGGACACTATGAATGATGCGCATCAAGAGGTTATTAGATGCGGGTATGCGCAAAGCCGCCTGATAGAGAAGTATACGCCGTACATTTGCTTTTAGCCTACCCTTCACTACACCACTGATTAGACCTATAATAGTATCGGCCGTATCGAAAAATTCGGCCGGAAAATAAGGGAAATTCCAATTTATGGCCGGTCAACCGGTGCATCCCTATCAGAATCGATAAAATTCAAATGATACCCAACCCTAGTTATGGTTTGTTTATACTGTCAAATACTTTGTCAACCCAGTAGTGAAACATATGACTTGTCCTCAGCAGAATAGAGTACCGTATTGTGTGGTGAAATGAATGCAGCGCTCCACGATCACGGGAATATCAGCCTCGGTCAGCTGCTGCTGACTCAGTGTGTCTCCAGAACTCCCAGCAGCCCTCTGGATGGCCGCCGCCCAGCCCTGGAAATCCAGCTTCCTCTCACCCTCAATGTACAGCGTCCTGCAGGGAGACGTCCTGTTAGTCAGCGTCCGTCCGTCGTCACACACACATATGAGACTTAAACGGCTTAACCTGCTCACCTGCCTCGTTCCACCAAGACCAGAACCTCATTCTCCGACTGGATCGCTGCACACACGAACGTTCAGTTTAGATTCAGAACATCACATCACAAACTTCACAGCAGGGTCAGTAATGAACTTCTCCATTAAAAGACAATATTTGGCTGCTAGAATTGACTTCCAGGGGCATTTTCTACATTCAGTTAAATAAATACATCATTGAATGCATCTGTGTTTTCATGTCAAATTCTTCTTAATCACTATTGACTAATTTAAACTTCTCTGATTGGCCACAGCATTTAGACACTGGTTATGATGCTCAACACTACAAGAGACATCAGCTAAAAATTCATCTTTGGTGTAATACAAGCAGATCTAAATGTAAATGTTCTTCTCACATTTCACTGTAACTGTCGACAATTGTAGTTGTTTTGTTTAATTGTGAGAAACTATTTCTTCCCTGGTAACTTTAGGCGTATTTTTGTTGATTTTGGTGGCATTTTTGCAGTTTTTGGTAGTATTTTGCTGTTATTTTGGTGGTATTTGTGATGATGTGTTATATTTTTGCTGTTTTGGTGTCATTTTTGGAGGTATTTCTGCTGTTTTGGTGACTTTTTTCCATTTAGGTTGGTTTTTTGCTGTTTTAGTGGCATTTTTGTAGGTTTTCATGTTTTTTTGTTGTTGTTTATTTTGGTTGCATTTTCGTTGGCTTGTGTCATTTTCGCTGATTTTTGTGGTATTTTTGTTGGTTTTGATGGAATTTCTGCTGTTTAAGTGGCATTTTTGTTAATTCAGGTGGGATTTTTAATATTTTGGTGTCATCTTTGCTGATTTTAATTGCACTTTTGTTGGTTTGTGTAAGTTTGTTGAATTTGGTGGCATTTGTGCTGTTTTTGGTGATATTTTGTTGATTTCGGTTGTATTTTTGCTGTTTTGGTGTCATTTTTGTTGATTTTATTGGTATTTTTTGTTTTGGTGTCATTTAAGCAGATTTTGGTTGCATTTTTGTAGGTTTTTGTTTTTTTGTTCATTTTGGTTGCAACTTGGTTTGTGTCATTTTTGCTGATTTTGGTGGCATTTTTGTTAGTTTTGGTGGCATTTTTGTCCATTCAGGTGGGATTTTTGATGTTTTGGTTTCATCTTTGCTGATTTTAATTGCACTTTTGTTGGTTTGTGTAAGTTTTTGTTGAATTTGGTGGCATTTGTGCTGTTTTTGGTGGTATTTTCATTAGTTTTGGCGATTTTGTTGATTTTGGTTGTATTTTTGCTGATTTTGGTGGCATTTTTGTTAGTTCTGGTTGCATTTCTGCTGGTTTTGGTGGTACTTTGATGTTTTGGTAGTATTTTAGCTTTGTCATTTAGGTTTACGTACTATTTTTCTTCATCTTGGTATCATTTTTGTTGGTCTGTGCCATTTTCGCTGATTTTCGTGGTATTTTTGTTCATTTTGGTGGTATTTCTGCTGTTTTGGTGGCATTTTTGTTCATTTTAGTTGCATTTTCTTTGGTTTGTGTCATTTTCGCTGATTTTGGTGGCATTTTGTTGGTTTTGATGGTATTTCTGCTGTTTAAGTGGCATTTTTGTTAATTCAGGTGGGATTTTTAATGTTTTGGTGTCATTTTTGCTGATTTTAATTGCACTTTTGTTGGTTTGTGTAAGTTTGTTGAATTTGGTGGCATTTGTGCTGTTTTTGGTGGTATTTTCATTAGTTTGGGGGATTTTGTTGATTTTGGTTGTATTTTTGCTGATTTTGGTGGCATTTTTGTTAGTTCTGGTTGCATTTCTGCTGGTTTTGGTGGTACTTTGATGTTTTGGTAGTATTTTAGCTTTGTCATTTAGGTTTACGTACTATTTTTCTTCATCTTGGTCGCATTTTTGTTGGTTTGTGCCATTTTCGCTGATTTTCGTGGTATTGTTGTTCATTTTGGTGGTATTTCTGCTGTTTTGGAGACATTTTTGTTCATTTTGGTTGCATTTTTGTTCGCTTGTGTAAGTTTTTGTTGAATTTGGTGGCATTTGTGCTGTTTTTGGTGGTATTTTCATTAGTTTTGGTGATTTTGTTGATTTTGGTGGCATTTTTGTTAGTTCTGGTTACATTTTTGCTGGTTTTGGTGGTACATTTCTGTTTTGGTGGCATTTTAGCTTTGTCATTTAGGTTTTTGTACTATTTTTCTTCATCTTGGTTGCATTTTTGTTGGTTTGTGTAATTTTTGCTGATTTTAGTGGCATTTTTAATTGCTTTTTTCTTGGTTTTGGAGTAATTTTGCTGGTTTTAAAGTCTTTTTGGTTTATTTTGATGCCTTTTTCTTGGTTTTGATGGCCTTTTTGCCCTTTATCCCTGTTAATTTCCACCCCAGCGTTGTGTGCGTGACTCACAGAGCTCCAGGAGCTTCTGCAGGTCGATGGTCTCGTCAGCGGTGTGCTCCTCCAGCCGGATGTGCAGGCTGGACCCCACCAGACAGAACCAGCCCAGTCTTGACATCTCCCGATTCAGTCTGTCTTTATATCGCAGTCGACCGATGCGCTCAAAGTCCTTCAGTAACAGATCCTCTGCACTGGCAGGAATGAACGACTGTAACACAGACAGACAACATGAAAATGAAACACTGCCCAAACCCGATAAAACCCGTCAACCGGTTCAGAACAGACGTGGCGTCACCTTTGCGATGGATTTGACCCACTCGCGCATGGTCTCTGGATGATCAGTGCCGAAAAGATACAAGCGATCGGCGTCTGAGTAAAGCTCAAACGTGTGATCGTACCTGCAGAAGGAGATGTGAATATTATCAAGCGCTACAGAAGAGAAAGATGACAGTCCTTAAACACATGCTGTGTGCCAGATTACCCATGAAACTCAGGAGGGTTGACAGCCAGACAGACGATCTCCTTCATCTTCAGTCCTCCGTTCGGTGTAGCGTTTTTGTCACTTTCATAGTAGCTAAAATTCCCGTCATTCAACACACACCAGCGCCGACTGAACTCTAATAGACGCAGACAGACGGAGTGGAAACAAATGAAATTAATCTGAAAACATTTTGCACATTTAACCCTCTAAAGTCGCAAAATTGCGACAAGACGTCATCCTTAATAAAATAGGCTCTAGTTCTCTAGTGTATTCCCTACCACTAGATGGAAGACATGTAGTACTTCGATTCTAGACCAAAAATATTGGAGGAAATAGTAGAACAAGTCAACTATCGTAGCACTGATGCGGAAGCAAATCAGTTCATTGCATGCGAGTAGATTGAGAGATTTGTGAGAGAAAATCGCCAAATGGCTGATAAAATTTATACCATGAGGATGTGTTGCACATGCAATTTGCTGATTCTGACTCTGATGACTTCTGACTTACGGATGAATATTACTGATGAACAGATCAAACAAGCAGTTCACATGCATTTTACTACTATATAGTATAGTATAGTAATAATTTAGTTCTTTTTCCTGTTTTATTGTTTGTTTCCCCTTTTCTGATCATTTAGAATAAAGATAAAAAGACAAAATAAAAAAATAAGCAAATAAGTTCAAACATGCATTCAATTTCTATTATTTCCTGAATATTACTGATCAAAAAGTTGGCTACTTTTCATGTGTTTTACTACTATATAATATAGTAATATAGTAATAATTTAATACTTTTTCCTGTTTTATTGTTTGTTTCCCCTTTTCTGATCATTTAGAATAAAGATAAAAAGACAAAATAAAAAAAAGCAAATAGGCTCAGACTTGCATTCAATTTCTATTATTTCCTGAATATTACTGATCAAAAAGTCGGCTACTGTTCATTTGTTTCACTACTATATAGTATAGTAATATAGTAATTTAGTACTTTTTCCTGTTTTATTGTTTGTTTCCCCTTTTCTGATCATTTAGAATAAGGATAAAAAGACAAAAAAAACAAAAAAACAAATAAGTTCAAACATGCAGTCAATTTCTATTATTTCCTGAATATTACTGATCACAAAAGTTGGCTATATTACTATATAGTATAGTAATATAGTAATTTTGTATTTTTTCCTGTTTTATTGTTTGTTTCCCCTTTTATGATCATTTAGAATAATAAAAAAAAGACAAAATAAAAAAAATAAATAAATGCAAATAAGTTCAAACATAGTACTTTTTCCGGTTTTATTGTTGGTTTTCTGATCATTTGGAATTAGGACAAAAATTCAATATCTGCTATTTCCTGAATATTATGACATTCGAGATTGCCGGCCCTGAATACGTCAAAATATGCAAATTAGATGCGTATATTTACACCCCACATAAACTTTCAGTCATGCCCAACATTTTTCTATTTTACAATAGATCTCTATCTTTAAGCGCTTTCAAGCCACAAGCTTTTGAAATCTTGATGTCAAAATACAGCATTTTTCAAAAAAAAAAAAAACCTGGCGCCTAAAGGCTTTGTTTCCACTTTCTGATCATTTAGAATAAGGATAAAAAGACAAAATGAAAAAATAAACAAGTTCAAACATGCATTCAATTTCTATTATTTCCTGAATATTTACTGATCAAAAAATTGGCTACTGTTCATGTGTTTTACTACTATATAATATAGTAATATAGTAATTTAGTACTTTTTCCTGTTTTATTGTTTGTTTCCCCTTTTCTGATCATTTAGAATAAGGATAAAACGACAAAAAAAAAAAAAAAAGCAAATAAGTTCAAACATGCAGTCAATTTCTATTATTTCCTGAATATTACTGATCACAAAAGTTGGCTATATTACTATATAGTATAGTAATATAGTAATTTAGTAGTTTTTTCTGTTTTATTGTTTGTTTCCCCTTTTCTGATCATTTAGAATAAGGATAAAAAGACAAAAAAAAAAAAAAAGCAAATAAGTTCAAACATGCAGTCAATTTCTATTATTTCCTGAATATTACTGATCAAAAAGTTGGCTACTTTTCATATGTTTTACTCATATATAGTATAGTAATATAGTAATTTTGTAATTTTTCCTGTTTTATTGTTTGTTTCCCCTTTTCTGATCATTTAGAATAAGGATAAAAAGACAAAAAAAAATAAATAAATAAAAATAAAAAAAGCAAATAAGCTCAAACATAGTACTTTTTCCTGTTTTATTGTTGGTTTTCTGATCATTTGGAATTAGGACAAAAATTCAATATCTGCTATTTCCTGAATATTATGACATTCGAGATTGCCGGCCCTGCATACATCAAAATTAGCAAATTAGATGAGTATATTTACACCCCACATAGACTTTCAGTCATGCCCAACATTTTTCTAATTTACAATAGATCTCTATCTTTAAGCGCTTTCAAGCCACAAGCTTTTGAAATCTTGATGTCAAAATACAGCATTTTTCCAAAAAAAAAAAAAGACATCTTTCTCTGATTGGCTCACCTTCTTTTCCCTTCTTCTCTGTGATTGGTCGGGCCATGGAGGCGGTCTTAAATAGAAACCCATTATGCGTGACGGAGGGCGGGGCCATGTAGTGCACCCTGTCGACGGCAACCTTCACCTCTGACCTCGGGAGCTCTGCAGGTCAAAAGGTCAAAGGTGATTACAGGTCATGGGCTGCATGTCGGCAGGCGTCATTGTGACAGTCTGTGAGGCACACACCTGTGTTGCGGTTCTGCGTGAGGAACTCCACCTGCAGGTTCTGTCCGTGGTGCTGGGCCAGAGCGATCGGGGAGGGCAGCTCGGGGTCGCCGGTGTCACAGCTCACATCGGCGCCGCAGAACACCAGCGCCAGCGTCTCGCACACATCGTTCGACTGAACGTTAATGCACAGCGCCTGCGGAGAGAGAGCGCCAGCGAAGTGAAGTCATGGCATGGGAATCTACAGCTGAACACGGGAACATGTGTGGAACATGTGCGTCAATGACGTCCCTCAATCAGTGGAACACAAACCCGCTCACAAAATGAAGTCAGATGTTTCTGAGAGCGTTCGCCGACCCGTTTGAAATGTCATGAACTCAACGAAACAAGGAATAACGTCTGTTCATATAGATCCAACACACACAAGAAAACAGACTCAACAACAATACAAGTGAGTTACCTGAACAACTAACAACTGGTTTTGGTGTAACTTTTGTCTATTTTGGCTGGTTTTGTCAGCATTTTTTATGATTTTGGTGGTATTTTTGCTGGCTTTGGTGTCATTTGAGTCTATTTTGGTTGCATTTCTGTTGGTTTAGTTACATTTTTGTTGGTTCTGGCGAAATTTCAAGATTTTGGTGGTATTTTTGCTTGCTTTGGTGTCATTTGTGTCTATTTTGGTTGCATTTTTGTCTATTTTATTTATATTTTTGTTGGTTTTGGCTTCATTTTACATGATTTTGGTGGTATTTTTGCTGGTTCTGGTGTCATTTTGTCTATTTTGGTTGCAGTTTTGTTTTGGCGACATTTTTGTTGGTTTTGCCGCCTTTTTATGATTTTGGTGGTATTCTTGTTATTTTTGGTGTCATTTTGTCTATTTTAGTTATATTTTTGTTTGCTGCATTTTTTATGATGTTGGTGGTATTTTTTCTGGTTCTGGTGTCATTTAGTCTATTTTGGTTGCATTTTGGTTAGTTTTGGCGGTATTTTTGTTGGTTTTGGCAGAATTATTTTGGCTGGCTTTGGTGTCATTTTTGGTTGCATTCATGTTGGTTTTGGTGGAATTTCAAGATTCAATTGGTATTTTTGCTGGTTTTGGTATCATTTTTGTCTATTTTAGTTAAAATTTTGTTGGTTTTGGCAGAATTTCAAGATTTTGGTGGTATTTTTGCAGGTTTTGGTGTCATTTTCCCCTATTTTAGTCACATTTTTGTTGGCTTTAAGTGCATTTTTTAATGACTTTGGTGTTATTTTAGCTGGTTCTGGTGTCATTTTTGTCTTTTTTAGTTACATTTTTGTCGGTTTTGGCAGAATTTCAAGATTTTGGTGGCATTTATGTGGGTTTCGAAGTAACTTTCATCTATTTTAGTTACATTTTTGTTGGTTTTGGCTGCATTTTTTATGATTTTGGTGTTATTTTAACTGGTTCTGGCGTTATTTTTGTCTTTTTTGGCTGCATTTATGTTGTTTTTGGTGGCATTTCAAGATTTTATCTTTTTTTTGCAGGTTTTGGCGTCATTTTTGTCTATTTTAGTTACATTTTTGTTGGTTTTTATGGAATTTCAAGATTTTGGTGATATTTATGCGGGTTTTGGTGTCATTTTTGTGTATTTTAGTTGCATTTTTGTTGGTTTTGGCAGCTTTTTTTATGATTTTGATGCCATTTTTTATTTTTTTGGTGTCATTTTTGTCTAATTTGGTTGCATTTGTCTTGGTTTTGGCGGAACTTCAAGATTCCTGGTATAATGGGGCTACTTTAGGGTCATTATAAGTTATGATCACTAAATGTTGTCTTTCAACATGAATATACTAAAATATCCAGAATGTTTTACTAAGTTACATAATTGTTTTTCCCAATAATCGACTTAGATTTTGTAGAAAGTATTTTAATATTTAATCTAATTAAAATAAAAATATTATAATATTGTCAGTAATTTAATATTATTAAACACATGAAAATACGTTTTAAAATGATTATGGCAATAATAATAAAAAATATTTAATGTACTTAATCATATTTAAATAAAAGATTTTAAATAGTCCATTTATAATATATATTATTTATTTTTTATCACATAAATGTATTTTATAATATGTACACACATAAATATGGTTTAATAATAAATATTAACATTAATAATATGATATAATATTAATATTATTATTTGATTATGGATTTTAAAAAAATATAATATAAAAAAAAAATTAAAAAGCAACTGAATACTTTTGTTTGGTGGATGACTAGGCCATCCTGACCAATCCCTAAATGAGAGAGAGACAGTGTTGTGATTTTGTAAGTGAGAGGATGTTTGGACAGCTGAAAATCAACCTCCATAATCACAGCAGGACACACACACACAGATGGACACAGAGTAAATGAAACCAGACACACACACACACACAAAGTGATCCGTATAAACCTCAGCTCACTAAACACAATCTATTAGTCTCTTTCTCAATAACACACAGACATCAAACTAACCTCCTTCACACACAAACACAGACGATAAAGTCCAGAAATATTAAACACGCTGTTATTTCAGAAATGTGCTGAGGTCACGAGCAGGAAGTAGGGCAGATATTATTTCTGCACAAGGATGGCCGATAAGAGTATATTTGGTAAAGTGTCTCAATGCTCACGTTAGAGCGGCTGGAAATTACCAGGAAGAACTAAAATATCAAGTTTCTGGCTGACATTATAAGTGACTCATCAGCCGCTGGAACACGACGGTCCTGGGTTTGAGTCCCAGAAACAACACACTAAACAGAGCTGAAAGCCACTTACCAAACACATACACTGCTGTTCAGAATGGATCTGGGATCAGTAAGATTGTTTATGTTTTTTAAAGAAGCCTTTTCTGATCATAAAGGCTGTGCTTATTTAAAAAAGAAAAACAGCAATATTGTAAAAACTATTGCAATTTAAAATAGTGGTTTTCTATTTTAATGTACTTAAAAAAAAATAAATATATTTTTTTTTTATGTGATGCAAAGCTGAATTTTCAGCATCATTACTCCAGTCTTCAGTGTCACATGATCCTTCAGAAATCAATCTAATATACTGATTTATTATTCGTGTTGAAAACAGTTGTGCTACTTAGTATTTTTTTTTAAGAAACTGTGATACTTTTTTAATGGATTCTTTGATGAATAATAAGAATATTTGGTGTCATTATTGTCTATTTTAGTTGCATTTTTGTTGGTTTTCGTGGAGTTTATGATTTTGGTGTTATTTTCGCTAGTTCTGGTGTCATTTTTGTCTTTTTTAGTGGTATTTTTGCTGGTTTTGGTGGAATTTTTGTCTGTTTTGATTGCATTTATGCTGGTTTTGGTGGAATTTCAAGATTTTAATGGTATTTTTTGCTGGTTTTGGTGTCATTTTTGTCTATTTTAGTTAAATTTTTGTTGGTTTTGGCTGCTTTTTTTATGATTTTGGTGGCATTTTTGCTGGTTTTGGTGTCATTTTTGTCTATTTTAGTTTCAATTTTGTTGGTTTTGGCTGCATTTTTTTAGTTTTTGGTGTTATTTTGGCTTGTTATGGTCTCATTTTTGTCTATTTTGATTGCATTTATGTCATTTTTGGCAGAGTTTATGATTTTGGTGGTATTCTTGCTGGTTCTGGTGTCATTTTTGTATTTTTTGGTTGAATTTATGATGGTTTTTGTTGAATTTATCTTGGTTTTGGTGGAATTTCAAGATTTTAATGGTATTTTTTGCTGGTTTTGGTGTCATTTTTGTCTATTTTAGTTACATTTTTGTTGGTTTTGGAACAATTTCAAGATTTTAGTTAAATTTTTGTTTGTTTTGGCTGCATTTTGTATGATTTTGGTGGCATTTCTGCTGGTTATTGTGTAATTTTTGTCTATTTTAGTTACATTTATGTTGTTTTTGGTTAAATTCATGATTTTGTTGGTATTCTTGCTGGTTTTAGTGTCATTTTTGTCCATTTCATTAAAATTTTTGTTGAAAGATTTTTTATTCTTAAAAAATAATCATCCTATTATTCTTTGATTAATAAAACATTAAAAAGAACAGCATTTATTTTAAAGAGAAATCTTTTGTAACAATTTACACTACAGTTCAAAGTTTGTGGTCAGTAAATTTTTCCTTTCTTTCCTTCTTTGAAAGAAGTGAATACTTTATTCAGCAAGAATATGTTCAATGTTAAATTTCACTGATAAAAAGTGATAGTAAAGATAGATAGTGTTAGAAAAGATTTCTATTTTAAATAAATATTGTTCTTTTAAACTTTTTATTCATCAAAGAATCGTGAAAAAAAGTATCATATGTTCCAAAAAATATTAAGCAGCACTGTTTCTAACACTGATAGTAAATCAGTACATTAGAATGATTTCTGAAGGAGCATGTGACACTGAAGACTGGAGTAATGATGCTGAAAATTCAGCTTTGTATCTCAGAAATAAATTATATTTTAAAGTATATTAAAATAGAAAACGGTTATTTGACATTGCAATAATATTTCATATTATTGCTTTTTTTTTTTTGTATTTTTGTAAAAAAAAAAAAAACATTGAAAATCGTACTGATTCCGAACTTTTGAACAGCAGTGTACATGCAAGTGTAGAGGAAAATAATCAAATAAAAAAATGTCTGAAATGACTCCTCAACATCTAAATCTGTCTTTCTGTTTCCCGTTTGTGTGTGTGTGTGTGTGTGTGTGTGTGTGTGTTAGACAGAAATGTTCCTGTGTGTCTTCTGAATTCCCCTGCTCTGCTGCAGACCACCCACCTGATATCAACACACACACACACACACACACACACATATCAGATCTGGAGTGTGTGCTTTTAGTTTCCAAATCAACGTAACTGTCTGTGCATCTGTTAAAAGTGCTATAATACCACAGGTCTGGATCCACCCAAACCAGACAATGTGTGTGTGTGTGTGTGTGTGTGTGTGTGTGTGTGTGTGTGGAGGAGGAGGATACACTGGGATGGAGAAGCAGACAGTGCATAATCCTAAAAACACAAGCAGAAAAACACAGGCAGTAATCTCCCTGAAATAAGCAAATATCCAGAAACCATCTACGGCCAATAAAGCAAACCACACCGATGACATCATCATCATCAGCGTCATCAGACTCAAACACACTCTGTAAGACAGCGACTCACAAACTTTTTTTGTCAGCCAAACCTCTTAGATATTACTCTAGGGCTCTTTTTATTCCAAGTACTACCATAATGACTAGCCTTAAAATACAGCAGCGTAGTAGACCTTAATATTCAACTACAGCTCTGCACAGTTTAAAAACTAGGTAGTTTTATTCCTAATAGGAATATTTATTGTTGTCATCCACTTTAACACTGTAAATACACAGCTTGAGCATTAGCACATGCTTACAAACAGGTAAATAAACTTAAATAATTATTACATTAAAATGTGTTGTACCAAAATGTTAACCCCTTAATTGTCACCTGTCCCTTTTACTTCACCATTTTACAAATAAATCTGAATTTAACCATGACAAACTATATATGTGACCCTGGAGCACAAAACCAGTCATAAGTGTCAATTTTCTGAAATTGAGATTTATACATCATATGAAAGCTGAATAAATAAGCATTGATGTATGTTCTGTTATAACAGGATAATATTTGGCCGAGATACAGCTATTTGAAAATCTGCAATCTGAGGGTGCAAAAAAATGTAAACACTGAGAAAATCACATTTAAAGTTGTCCAAATGAAGTTCTTAGCAATGCATATTGCTAGTCAAAAATTAAGTTTTGATACATTTATGGTAGGAAGTTTACAATATATCTTAATGGAACATAATCTTTACTTAATACCCTAATGATTTTTGGCATAAAAGAAATCATTTTGACCCATACTATGCATTTTGGCTATTACTACAAATATACCCCAGTGACTTATGACTGGTTTTGTGGTCCGGGGCAAATATCTCAATTTTTTTTTTAAATATATATATATATATATATATATATATATATATATATATATATAATTATTATTATTATTATTATTATTATTTCTTTTAACATTAAATATAAAAATGAATACCTAAACATACTTCTGCAAATAGCAGATGTACTGTAAAATAAAACAAGTGTATTTAATAATTATAAAAATGTATAATCCATTCATTCAATCCTTAAGCTTTGATTTGCAAACCTGCTGAAAATGACTCTCCTTCAGTAACGTCTGTGAATACAGTGACTGTAAACTCTAGCAAATACTAGTACTGTGTATTTCACCTCATTTTGCTTCTAAACCCTCAGTGTTTTCTTCTCAGATGGTCAGAAACATGATTTACAGACTTCAAATTTCCACCCAAACAAAAACAAGTTAACAAGCATTTCCTGAAACAGAAGTTATGAAGGCAGCTAAAATAAGTCTGAGAATCACTTAGACACAAAAACACAAACATTTTTTCATCAAAATCAACCTGCGATCCCTGATAGTTTGATTCCGAATGCTGAACATCTTATAAAATATGAGCCACACACACACAAATACACAGCAGAAACCCCTGCAGCATGTGTGAACATGTGTGTGTTTGTTTATAACATGTAGAATTGAGATTCCAGAGGACTGTAATGGAAACACACGCATACACATACACACACAGCTCTTACACAATCTACAAAGAGTTTTTCCAGCAGATGAAATCAGACACCCACTGAATTAATTTGACGACAGGCAGGAAAAACAATAGAGATGAAAGGGAAACATTACATACTACACACAGCGATCAGGATGTTGTCATTATGACTTCCACAACTGGACACACACACACACACACTCTATGGGTGTGAGATATTGACAAAAAAATTATATCTTGATTTTTTCTAGGATATTTTAGGATAATTAGACAATATTTAGCTGAGTATGTTATTGTGGTGGTATATTAAGGGTTATAATAGACAGATGACTCCTAATTTTTTGATATTCTTATTCTGTGTGGTCAGTTCACACCAGTGTTGGGGAAAGTTACTTTTAAAAGTAATGCGTTACAATGTTGCGTTACTCCCTAAAAAAGTAACTAATTATGTTACTTAGTTAGTTTTTATATAAAAGTAATGCATTACATTCCTTTTGTGTTACTTTTGCGTTACTTTTTAAATCTGGGCAGGGCTTGTTTGTTTTTAATATAAAAGTGTGATTCTTATCAAATGTACAAGCCCTTTCACATTAAAATGAAATGAAGTGAATAAGCCTAAGGCTAAAGGAAAATTAAATTGACATCTTTACAGTAGAACTGTAGGAAAAGAAAGTTCAACACTCTTCAGCAATGAGAAGAAAAAAGTAGAAATGTTAGTTAATATAAAGTAAGATTTGCTTAATAGTACTCTGCCAAAAATGCTTTTCTTACTTAGATTTTTTCCTTGTTTTCAGCCAAAACATCTAAAAATTCTTATATCAAGAAGGATTTTCTAGACAAGTAAAAAAAAATTTTTTCTGAAAACAAGTCAAAATTAAGTGAGTTTTTGCTTGAAACAGGCAAAATAATTTCGCAATGGGGTAAGCAAAATAATCTTGCCTTCTGTATAAAATGAGATTATTTTTTTGCTTACCCCATTGCGAAATTATTTTGCCTGTTTCAAGCAAAAACTCACTTAATTTTGACTTGCTTTTTTTTCTGAAAACAAGAAAATAATTATTTATAAGATTTATTATAAGAATTGTTTGGATATTTTGGCTGGAAACAAGACAAAAAATGTAAGTAAGAACAGTATTTTTGCAGTGTACGGTTGAATTGGATCAAAGGTCAGCAGCAAAGTCATTGGTTAATAAAATGGGATTAAATACATAAAGGAAACAAAAAGTAACTGCCGTTAATTTTTTGAAAAAGTAACTCAGATATCTTCTTGGAAATTAAAAAGTAATGCGTTACTTTACTAGTTACTTGAAAAAAGTAATATTACAACACTAATAGAAATTAATCTTTCTCAATAAGTTTAAACTGATTTTATGGGCATTTTAACCTTTAATTTTTTTTTTTCTAAAAGTGTGCATTTTCATTTGAGTCAGATTCTTTTATCTAATCAGTGAATTAGAATAATAAGCCGTTTGGGCTGTTACTAAGCAAATGAAATCAGTATCACAGAAGCTGCATCTGAAGTGGCATTTACATGTATTTATACACTGTTTAATGCAGGTCATGAATGCGTTTAATTGTTAAATGTTTATGTTTTAAACATAAAACATTGAAAACTGATGTTTGAAATTAGTTCAAATGGAAAAGATGTGAAATTAAAGCCACCAGTAGGTGGCAGTAAGTCACCGTTAATAAATGAGTCATTGCGATTGAACCGAATCATTTAATCGGTTGTTTCATTCAGGAACGAAACGGTCATCGTCACCGCTCAGAGACACAAAACAATGCTGTGGCTGTGTTTGGAATGATTTTTGTTGGTGAAATAGAGCAAAAACAGGCAATATGCTGTCTAAAACGCAACACAATAGTAAAATAAACAAGTTGTTAATATTAAGTGACTTACATTGTCTGACTATAACCCTATTGCCTGATTTTGCTCTATTTCGTTGTCAAAAATTGTCGGAAAGAAGTCACAACTGAGCCGCTGCGCATCTCCTTTCAAACACAGCGGTGTTTCACTGATGAAGGAATGTGCGTTTTTAAACGAATCAACGATTCAATTTCCCATTCAGAAAGACACTCACTTGCTTTATCCCTTAAGGAATCAGCCCTTCAAACGAATCAAATGAATGATATGATTCAGTAATTAAATCAGTGATTTACTGACCCCTATTGGCAGGTTTTAGTTTTAAAATATGTTTTAAGTTAATTAAAGCATTTAATATTTCTGTATTCAAAATGTTATGTAAATAATCACATAAATGTATGAATTTGATTGCACTCATGCCACCTCTGAGCTTCATTAAACATGAAAATAGCAGCATGAAAATACATGAAAATAGCAGCAGACTGAGGAACAGCTTCTTTCCTAGAGCTGTCTCCTTACTGAACTCTGCCCCTCATTGATTCCACTGCATCTCCTTCACACCTTCACTTCCCTCATCCTCCTCATACCTCTTTAATCAACCATAACCTTTGTATTTGCACTATTAACTTGTATTTGCACTACATGATCACTCATATGCACTAAGGGACTTTAAAACCACTATTCTAATGCTCATTTGCACTACCTGTCTGTCTTCACTCTCAATCATTGTATAATTGCAGCATATATTATACTGCAATTCACTACTCAATCCACTGCACTGATACCTCGGATGAACATCTGATCAAAATTTCACCTGCAGTATTTAATATTCTATTCAGTATTTAATATACACTGCACTTCATTGCACATTTTACTACATTGTAAATATCCCATCTGTAATTCCTGCCTATAGTACATAACCATCTGTATATTATGTTCATAGTATGTATCCATCTGTAATTATTACCATAGAACGCTTTATCTACATTTAAACTGCATTTTAATGCACACACACACACACACACACACACACATTTATTTAGTTATCCAAGTGGTGAGATTGCAGTCTTCTACTGTTTTTATATAGAGCGAGTTAAGTACTATAACCAAACACTAACCCACAAACTAAACCGAAGAGAAAACCAGTTGAAAATACTGTGGATGTTCACAAAAGGAGGTATTTGAGGTTGTCACACAAACACGCACAGCACTTCGGCAGAAAAACTGTAGAAAGAGAAGAAAAGCGTGTCAGGCAGGAGAGAAATTCCACACGACACACACATGACATCACACTGAAACACACATGAACACACAATACAAGCGCACACACCAGCATAACATTAACACAGTACAGAAACACACTCATTCATCAGGACATTAGTAAATCAGTGTGTGTGTGTGTGTGTGTGTGTGTGTGTGTGTGTGTGTGAGAGAGAGAGAGAGACACAAAGCTGTTCATTGAGGAAGGTAAAACTGCTGCTAGAGAAGGAATGTGAAGAGAGACACAATCATGGTCTCCTGCTCATTCTCTCGCTCTGTATATTGTTGGGTGGGTCTGTCTTGGCATTCCTTAGTCTTGCAGCACAAACACACACTCACTTACACACACACACACACACACACACACACACACACACACACACACACACACACAGAGCACAGCACATGTGTCTAATGTGATGTGTCTTCTATAAAACTAACATCATATGAAAGATGCAGAAAACCTGCAATCGGCCAAACCTCAGAAAACACACTTAAGACTATCAACATTTTTTAAAAAACACACTTAAAGCACATGCACATACTTAAAAAAACACGTACACACATACTTAAAATACCTAACACCACACACAGCACTGCACATGCGTCTAATGTGATGTATTTGTCTTCCCGTAAAAAGCCTTTAAGCCAGAAAACCTTTAATCTGTCAAACTCAAACATCCACTTGAAAAACACACTTAAAACATCAACATTTGAAAAACTAAAAACACATACTTAAAACACATGCACACACTTAAAAAAAAAACTTAAAACACATACTTAAAAAACATGCACACAGTTTGAAAAAGACTTAACAAATATTTAAAATACACTTAAACACAAACTTAGAAACTTAAGACTTAAAAAACATATGCACTCACTTAAAACACACTCACAACAGATTTAAAACAGACTGAAAACAAACTTAAAACACACACTTAAACACTTAAAAACAGACTTTAAAAACACATTTAAAACATGCACACTTGAAACACACTCTCACAACACAGATTTAAAACACACACACACACACACACACACACACACACTTAAAACAGACTGAAAAGAACAGACTTAAAACACAACACACTTAAAAACTTAAAAACACAGACTTTAAAAACATTTAAAAGATATGCACACACTTAAAACACTTATGACACAGATTGAAAACACACACACACACACACACACACACACACACACACACACAGACTTAGACTGAAAAAAACAGCCTTAAAACACAATTAACACAAACAGTCTTAAAAAAATGTACACTTAAAATACACTCTTAAAATAGATTTTAAACACACACACACTTCAAACAGACTGAAAACACAAAAGTAAACACAAACACTGACATTTAAAACAGGCACACACTCTTACAACACAGATTTAAAATACACACACACAAAATACACTTTAAACAGACTGGAAAAACAGACTTAAAACACAAACTTAACACAAACACTTAAAAACAGACTTTAAACACACACAAACACTCTCTCTGAGGAAAAAAAAACATGCATAGATGTAAAAAACACTCTTAGAATACACACAAGCACTCGATCACACTTGAGAAAACCCAACCCATTTTAATCAACAATGACAGAAAACACTGCAACAACTCACCCAGCTGATTGGCACGAGGCTGAAAGTTCAAAGGTCACCCCTCGACCTCTCTGTGTGAGTGTGTGAGATGTATAAGCACAGTGCAGAGCCAAGCAAACGCACACTGATGTGAATCACGGCCGACTGAATGACAGAATGAGAGAATGAGGGGCAGAGAGGGCTGTGTGGGCGGGGCCTATGGTGAGTGGGCGGAGTCAGACAAATCACTGCACTAGGAGCTGGGGGCGGAGCTTAGTCACAGTCTGATCAACAAACCTGAAACTATCTCTCTCTCTCCTTCAGTATGATTCCTTTAGCAGTGTGATGCAGGAATGGCTCAAAACAAGATTATAATAATAGCAATGCATCCACGTTTAGAGGGAGGAGAAAACTTTGATCAAATCATTCTGATATTGCTCGCAGATTGATGTCCGATACACACTCTATACAAATAAACAAAAAAAGCTGGTGAATTGACTTGTACTTGAAGTTTAAAGGGGACTCAATCCTCTTTTTAGTTGTGATACAGTGTCTCAGTCTAAATTGCATTCACACTGGTGAATTTGGATGCAAAACTAATTAGAATATAATAGTATTATTAATAATAATAATAATTTTATATTATTATTCCAGTATTCCACTGTATTATTATGACAGTAATAGCCATATGTGACGCTGAACTACAAAACCAGTCATAAAGGTCAATTTTTTTATTGAAATGTATGCATCATACGAAAGCTGAATAAATACGTTTGTTATGATAGGACAATATTTGGCTAAGATACAACTACTTGAAAATCTGCAATCTGTGGGTGTAAAAAAAATCTAAAAAAAAAAAAAAAAAAATGCATTTAAAGTTGTCCAAATGAAGTTCTTAGCAACGCATATTACCATTTAAAAATTAAGTTTTGATACATTTATGGTAGAAAATTCATGAAATATCATCATGGAACATGATCTTTATTTAATATCCTAATGATTTTTGTCATAAAAGAAAAATTGATCATTTTGACCCAAAAAATGTATTGTTGGCTATTGCTACAAATATACCTGTGCTATGTAAGACAGGTCACATATATTGTAAAAAAACCTGCACTGTAAAATAAATTAAAAATTTGTATTTCATGGGTATATTATATATCCTTACAATACTTTTGTCCTAATTTCTATACTTGCAAGAAGGGCCTAAAACTTACTTTTTACCACATCTGCCAATGGCTGGTGACTTGAGAAAATTTACCAGCCATAAATATTTTTTCTCGGCCATGAAACTGTTTTTGCAGTTGCTGCTTCTACAACAAATAATAAAAAAAAATATTTAAAACTGGAACCAACCACTGAATTTTAATCACGATACAAACAAAGATGCTACACACACGTGGCATGCGCATTTTTTATTTATTTAAATTTAATTGTATAATTTCAACATTTAAAGCAAAAACAGAATGGTCTGACTTCAGCTTTGTGAAATTATGATAAAACTTGCACAAAACAAAATCAGCAGGAAGGCTGAAATCGCTCTCTGACAGCAGGTGGCACTAATGCAACAGAGGGAAAAATAAGCCAGTTCTCTTCAGAAATACATTCATATAAATATTTATATTTTTCTTCTAATAAACAGTGATCTTGCTCTGCCTGTACTAGAGGTCAACAGATTAATCGGCACCAATAGTTGATTGGCTGAACTATCGGTTATCTGCAAAAATCCATGCCGATAGTTTTTCCGGGTTGCGTTCATTGCTGAAGCGGCTGAGAAGGCTCCTCTATCATTATACAGTATGAGAGCCATAGATATGTATGATGAGAGCGGCCTCTAGAGGCGGAAATCACTAACAACACCTGCTGTTTGTTTACACACCTGATACTGACACTTCAGATGCAGATTTAAAACATCCACAGCCAACTATAGTGCATGTTTTCATATCATTACTTAGTAAGCACTTTGTTGACTAGATGCTGCATTAGTAGAGAAAGCACAGCAGTATGTTTGCTATAAAGGCTGAGAGGAAGAACATTAGCCAAACCTCAAGAGGTTAAAACAATGTGAACAAAACAGTCCAACCTAAATGTTTAACGATTGTTAGAATCTATTTGCATTAGTTTATATCCAGCTGATCACATGAATGCATTTGTTAGCCAGCAAGTTGAATATTTAAAGCTAGTGATGTGAGACAGCAAACTGTTCATTCAGCCGACAGAAATCAGTTTTACATTAAATACATCATATCGGTCCTAAATTGATGTGAATGTACTTAAAGACTTCACCATGGGCTGGAAGACTGTGCGTATTGTGCATTTTTAGCTGGATGTTTTACTTTCTGTGGCTCTAGCTATAATATAGATCACACTTTCTCTTTCCGTTTGCTCTGTTGTTAAACACCAAACTTCAAACTCATCTGTGCCGCTTTTTGATAATCCCTAAAGTAATGTCCGTTTGCTTAATAGATAAACAGTCTTAGAGCGCTGTTTGAACTAAACGTGACGCGTCCGGTGTGTGATAACTGATACGAGATCCCCTGGGCTTTTGCTCGGTTTGTGATTAAAATATTGAGTTATTTTAATTAGATATTCATCAAGTGTTTCAGAACAGAAGCAGTTAAACTGTGAGACTATACATACAATATCCATATGATGTCATTTCAATATGGCTTTTGTGTAGATGTTTAAAGACTGTTGATATGAAATGGTAACACTTCACAATAAGAGTCCATTTGTAGCATTAACTAAGATTAATAAAAGCTGCAGAATGTAAGCATTGTTCGTTGTTAGTGTGTTATTTTCAACATTTACTGATGTTTGTAAATATATAATTAATATTAATACATTTATTATTTTACAAAGTATGGTTCAGATCTTTTTTTTAAATAGAAGACCACTGTTTGAGTTTCCATTCAGTATCCATTTTAAAAACTATCGGTTGATTAATCGGTATCGGTAAAATCCAGTATCGGTCGACCTCTAATTTAAATTAGCTTTTATTTTGACAGAAAACTCCAGCTTCTGTGAAAACAGCTACACTAACTACAAATCTAGTG
Organism: Cirrhinus molitorella; assembly: GCA_033026305.1. NCBI lineage: Eukaryota > Metazoa > Chordata > Actinopteri > Cypriniformes > Cyprinidae > Cirrhinus > Cirrhinus molitorella. The sequence goes on from CM065134.1 coordinate 35,709,746, forward strand.
AAATACTGTAAACATCTGCACAATAAAATGTTGAAAATTATACTTATGTGAAAAAGTGTAACCCTAGTCTAGTTAATAGTGATGTGGAACTATGGGAAAGAGTGAAAGGTCACTCATGGTGTTCTGTATGATGCATCATAATGCTGTTAAAGATCACATGTCAGAGGATTCATTCTGCGGCATCTGTCTGTCTGTCATCAGCCTGTCTCTCTCTCACGCGTCTCTCTCTCTCTATGAGTGAATGGACTCTTTGTTTGTTCGTTTCTTCTCTTCCCACTGAAACAGCACAGAGGAATCCTGGGAGCTTGTGTGTGTGTGTGTGTGTGTGTGTGTGTGTGTGTGTGTGTGTGTGCGCTTTAGGAAGCAGATCACATCACGCTGTGATTGGTTTTGTGTTGTTTTGGTGGACTGTAGTGAAAGCTTCCTGTGTGTGTGTGTGTGTGTGTGTGTGTGTGTGTGTTTGTGTTTATACAAATGAACCATCTCATCAGAACACACACACACACACACACATCAGTGTGTTCATCACAGACACAATGCTGATGACACTAGATAACATCCAGCACTAACCGTAAATCCCACATGAACTGACTGATATCAGAACATCAAACACTCACACATTTCACAAATACCATTGAGTCACACCACAATAAACAAACTCAAATCAATGACTTCACCGACTAATGCTGGTATTTATAGTTTGAGTCATGACAATACATCTGATTAATATTCAGTTGGATGATTCTGGACCAATGAGATTTCAATGTGGGTGGAGATGCACAACTAAAACCAACTGAATATAACAAGAAATCATAATTTTTAATCTGACTGCAAAAAATGTGTTTGCTTGTTTTTTTTAAAGCTATGCTAGCTTCTGACTTTATGATGAAAACTGATTAGATTTTGATTAGATTTACATTTTTTATATTCAGATTTTTTTATATTTAAAATAGAAACTAAAGATAATAAAAGAAACAGTATTATTTTTCTACATGTATGTTCGAATTGATATAGTATCACAGTATTTATTACCATTTAAAATTAGCTTATATTAATATATTTTTGAATCATTTTTTAATCATTTTAGTTTAAGTTTTAGCAATTTTGTAGTGCATTTATCATTTTTGTTCATTTTTTATATTTAACCTTTAATTTTTTTATTTAATTTTTTAAATAAAAAAATGAAAAAAATATTAAAATAGAACAGTTATTCTGAATTGTAATATTTAACAATATTTCAGTTTTTACTGTATTTTTAAAATTATTTTTATAATTATATTATTTTTTTAATTATATATATATATATATATATATATATATATATATATATATATATATATATATATATATATACATATACATATATATACACACACACACTTTTTTTTTTTTTTTAATTCTTTTAAAAACATAAAAAATATGTTATTCATTTCTATGATTTCTCCAGGCCTGGAAATCACGATTTTTAATCTAACATGCAGTAATGTTTTTCTTAAAAGAAACTTGATGCTTGTTTTTTTTTTTTTTTTTTTTTTTTTTTTTAAAGCAAATGCCAGCTTTTATGGCCTGTTATGATGAAACTAATTAGATTTTGATTAGATTATTTACATTTTTATTCAGAGTTTTTATAATTAAAATGGAAACTAAAGATAAGAAAAGAAATTTTAAATAGAAAAAAATAAATAGAAAAGAAATTAATATTTAGATTAAGTTTGTATTATATTTAAATTTTAGTTTAAGTTTTAGTCATTTTGTAGTGCTTTGCCTTTTAAAGAAAAGAAATAACAAAAAGCTAAATGAATACCTTTTAATTTTTTTTTGTTTTTAAGTATCACAAGTTCCAAAAAAAAAAAAATAAGTAGCACAACAGTTTCCAACACTAACAATAAATCATCATCTTAAATGATTTCTAGAGGATCATGTAACTCTGCAGACTGAAGTAGTGATGCATATGCATTACAAAATATAATAAATTATATTTTAAACTATAATAAAATACAAAAGCACTATTTTAAATAGCATTAACATTTCACATTACAGCTTTTTTCTGCATTTTTAATCAAATAAACGCAGCCTTGATGAGAGGAAAAGTCTCCTTTCAAAAGCATTAAAAATCGTACTGATCCCAAACTTTTTGAGCAGCAGCCTAAGTGCTTTTGAATGGGAAATACAAACTTTTAAAGATCTGTTTTGCAAATAAAATCTACAGACGCAAACAGAAAAAGTGGAATAAACTAAACAGCTTAAAAACAAACAGACCAAAATCCCAAAACTGACCAGAGCATGAAAAATCAATGTTTTAGCCAGTACTAGTGCAAGTCTGTTCTTCACAGCCTCCGTTTCATTCACAAACAATTAAATTTGACTTCCATCCCAACTAGTTTACACACATGCTGCACTCATGCATACTAGTCGTTTAGTGTTGAATGTTGTGTTCATGTTGACTTACGTTATTGAGTTCTCTCTGGTTGCCGAACAGCGGATGATATCGGCGGTATTTCCCCTCGCGGTATTTTGCCGCGATGAAGCGCCGTCGCTCCTCGCTGCTGCTGTTCAGGTTCAAGGCCTCGCTGGGCGGGACGTTCGCCGCCCAAAACTGATTGGCTCGCTCGTTTCCTAGAGCGAGGAACAGCTGGGACACAAGGACAGGACTGATAAGGAGGAGCGCAAGGACGTCAACAACAACAAAAAAAGGTAGCATTTCCAAAACAAAACGCACCTGGATGAGATCTTCAGTCCAGACCTTCTTGTCCATTTTGAGGCTGCGTACTTTTGATATGCTCGGACCGAGACCACGATGCTCTCCTGTCACACACACAAACACAGACAGATGAAGAACTAGGGCTGCATAATTTGGAAAGAAAATGTAATAGCAGTTTTTATTTCGAATGCAACAACAACAACACAAAATAAAAATAAAAGAAAATAAAAGAAAAGAAAAGAAAAGAAAAGAAAGAAAAGAAAAGAAAACAAAAGAAAACAAAATAAAAATACACTGCAAAATAAAAATCTTAGTTAGATTTTTTGTCTTGTTTACAGCCAAAATATCTTAAATTCTTAAAAATTCTTAAAATCAAATAGGATTTTCTAGACAAGTAAAAATTATTGTCTTGTTTTCAGAAAAAAGAAGTCCAAATTAAGTGAGTTTTTGCTTCAAACTAGCAAAATAATCTCCCAATGGGGTAAGCAAGATAATTTTTATTTAAGATGAAAAGATTATTTTGCTTACCCCATTTGCTGGGGGAAACAAATCAATAATTTTTACTTGTCTAGAAAATCCTTCTTGATTTAAGATTTTTTAAAATATTTTGTCTGGAAACACAACACAAAAAAACTAAATAAGAAAAACATTTTTGCAAGAAGAAAAGACTTTCAAAAACATAAAAAGATGTTATGCATTTCTATGATTTCTCCAGGCCTGGAAATCATGATTTTTAATCTAACTGCAGTAATGCTTTTCTTTAAAGAAACTGGATGCTTGTTTTTTTTTGTTTTGTTTTGTTTTGTTTTGTTTAAAGCAAATGCCAGCTTTTATGGCTTGTTATGATGAAACTGATTCGATTTTGATTTGATTATTTACATTTTTATTCAGAGTTTATATATTTAAAATGGAAAATAAAGATAAGAAAAGAAAGTTTAAATAGAAAAAAAATATATTTAAAATTTTAGTAATTTTGTAGTGCTTTGTCTTTTTTAAAATATATATATATTTATTAACTTTACTTTTTTATTATTTTTTTTTTTTTTAAGTGAGTTTTTTCTTTAAACTAGAAAAAATAATCTGCCAATGGGGTAAGCAAAAAAATGTAAGATTAAAAAATTATTTTGCTTACCCCATTTGCAGATGGGGGAAACAAATCGATAATTTTTACTTGTTTAGAAAATCCTTCTTGATTTAAGATTTTTAAAATATTTTGGCTGGAAACAAGACTAAAAAAATCTAAATAAGAAAAACATTTTTTGCACTGCAGGCTTGTAGTGCTGCATAATTTTGGCCACAAAATTATATATCAAATATTTTTTAGATAATCAAAAATTGCATAAAAAAAAAAAAAAACTCCAAAATTCCAATACTATTTTTTTTTAAAGTATTTTCTATTGAACTTAAGGGGAGAAACTGCAGACAAAAACACAGTTTTTTCATGTCAAGCACCTGTCTTTTTGGCTTTTAGTAAGTGTTTTTTCAGACCAATGAAAAGAAAACATCCTTGTGTCAATAGACTTCAATTACAATACATATTTTTAAAGGCCGCATTCTCAAAACGAGTTTTTTCTCCTACACTGAGCCATAAATCTTCATTTCAGTAGCACTTACACACAACAAACTTTACATTTTTAATCCTGCCAATATCCTGAAAGTTTTTACAGAGGAATACTATTTGAAAATCTGGAATCTGAGGGTGCATATTGTAAATATTGAGAAAATCGTCCAAATGAAGTTCTTAGCAATGCATATTACTAAACGCTTCATGGAGCCACGATCTTTAATATCTTAACGATTTTTGGCAAAAAAGAAAAATCAATAATTTTGACCAATACAATGTATCTTTGGCTATTGCTACAAATATACCCGTGCTACTTGCTCCAGAGTCACACATAATTTGCTTGATTATATATACCATTTTATTCCCCTCACAAATTGTGAAAATGTATTGTTTTCTGCATTACACTCTTAAAAATAAAGGTGCTTCACAATGTCATAGAAGAACCTTTTTCGTACAAATTGTTTCATAAAGAACCTTAAACATTTGAAGAACCTTTCTGTATCACAAAAGGGTCTTTGTGGTGAAAGGAGGTTCTTCAGATTATAAAAAGGCAAGAAAGAGATGGTTCTTTAAAGAACCTTTGACTGAATGGTTCTTTGTGGAACCAGAAATTGTTCTTCTATGGCCTCGCTCTGAAGAACCGTTTAAAACCTTTCTTTTTAAGAGTGTATTGAGTGACAAAAATGAGATACCCAAAATTACGTCTGTAAAAAAACTCCCTTGTCAAAAAAATTAAACAAGAATTTTGAAGCTCACTTCATCCAGTGTTCAGATTTTTGTACTAGAAATGTATGTGCATATTTAATTTAAAAAAAATCAAAAACTTCAAAAACCTCAAAAAAAAAAAAAAAAAAAGTCAACTTGAAATGTTCTGTTTCACTAAGTGACAACTTGGAAAACTGGCTTGATTCAGCTTACAATCTGAAGGCAGCTGAGTAACAAACACAGCTGTTAAGTTTAACAAACTTTTTTAGTTTAGTCAACTCAAATATCTAAGTTGTCACTTAGTATAACTTCACATTTAAGTTCAGTCAACTCATTGAAAATTTTAAGGCAGCAGGGTAACTAATTATTTCAAGTTGACTCAACAATTGTGATTTTTGTTTTTTATGATATAGTTATTTCACCTGCAGTGTCTCGCCTTAAATGCACTTTATTTTAGTTTTAGTTTAAATCTAATATTTAGAATTATTTTTGTTTTATTATTTCTATATTTTGTTATAGATATGCATTTCTCATTATGGTTGGTGCATGATGATGCAAAAAGGTTGCAAACCAGTCTTCCTCGTGATTGGTCATTACCTGCACATCGTTTGCAGAAAACCACGCCCAGGTTGATGGCTCCCCACTCGGGTTTGCCGGCGCTGCAGTCGGCACACATCTGATTGGACGGCTCCGCCCAAATTCTCTCAGCCACTTCGTAATTGGACAAGGCCTCTGCGATAGAGTCGCGCATGGCCTCCACCCACTGATCCTTCAGCTGATCCGTATCTGCTACAAAACTACAGACAAACACACATGTTGTGTCCAGTGTTGGGGAAGGTTACTTTTAAAAGTAATGCATTACAATATTGCAGCACTCCCTAAAAAAGTGACTAATTACATTACTTAGTTACATTTATTGGAAAGTACTGCTTTACATTACTATTGCGTTACTTTTTAAATCTGGGCAGGGCTTGCTTGTTTGTTTTTAATATAAAAAGTGTGATTTTTAGCAAATGTAAAAGCCCTTTAACACCAAAATGAAATGAATAAGCCTAAGGCTAAAAGAAATAGAAATTCACATCTGTACAGTAGAACTATAGGAAAAGGAAGTTCAACACTCTTCAAAAATGTTAATCTAATCTAAAGTAAGTTTTGCTCATTAGTACGGTTGAATTGGATCAACAAAGGTCAGCGGAAAAGACATTGGTTAATAAAATGGGATTAAATAAGTAACTGGTGTTATTTTTTTGATAAAGTAACATTTTCTTGCAAATGAGAAAGTAATGCCTTACTTTACTAGTTACTTGAAAAAAGTGATCTGATTACGTTATTGTGTGAATAATATGTAATCATGTAATCCATAAAAAAGTAACTGTAGTCTGATTACGAGTATTTAAAAATGTAACTTACTCTAATTACAAGTACTTCATTTTTGGAATCTGATTATGTAATCCACATTACATCTAATCACTTACTACCCAGCTCTGGATATATGTAATTTTAAGAACGTTTTGATATTTATACTGGAAAACAAGACAAAAATCCTAAGAAAGATGCTTTGCAATGCATGCAACATTTAATGCCACTTCATGAATTGAAGCCTTTCTGCTCTGATTTTAGATTTCTTCAAGTTCTTAATTAATGGAAAGGTGAATTAAGACTTTTTAAGACCAAAGTTTAAAAAAAAAAAAATGTAAGGAATACATGGAAGGGAGCACAAAAAAATAGCAATTTATCAAAATTGATGTAGTTCCTGAATAAATATGAACAAATATTTGCTTAAAATTTAATTTTCAAAGTGAAAATAAGTTTATTTTTCTGACTCCACTGGGAGATATTTATTCTTGTTTTAATTATTAACTCACTTTATAAATTTATCTAATTTTTTTTTTTTTTTTTTAAAAGAAAGTTTTGATATTTATACTGGAAAACAAGACAAAAATCCTGATAAAGATGCTTTGCAATGCATGCAACATTTAATGCCACTTCATGAATTGAAGCCTTTCTGCTCTGATTTTAGATTTCTTCAAGTTCTTAATTTATGGAAAGGTGAATTAAGACTTTTAAAGAGCTTTTTAAGACCAAAGTTAAAAATAAAATGTAAGGAATACATGGAGGGGACCACAAAAAAATAGCAATTCATCAAAATTGCTGTAGTTCATGATTAAAATATGAACAAATATCTGCAATGGGGTCAGAAAAATGTAATTTTCAAAGTGAAAATAAGTTTATGTTAAGTTCTCCACAGGGAGATATTCGTTCTTTTTTAATTAACTCACTTTATAAATTTCTCAGCAAAAAATATTTAATATCTTTTTTTTTTATGGCATCTCAAGTAAATATATGTTGTTTTAAAAAAGTTTTGATATTTATACTGGAAAACAAGACAAAAATCCTGAGGAAGATGCTTTGCAATGCATGCAACATTTAATGCCACTTCATGAATTGAAGCCTTTCTGCTCTGATTTTAGATTTCTTCAAGTTCTTAATTAATGGAAAGGTGAATTAAGACTTTTTAAGAGCTTTTTATGATCCTGGTTATAGTATTTAGTAATATTTTTCATGAGTTCAATTTAATTGCTTCCTTGTTTAATTTTAGTCATTTTATGTGCTTTTGTAACTTGTATTAGTTTTTATTCCATTTTTTATTTTTAAATAAAACAATATTTTTATGTTTAATAATATTTAGTACTTTTAGTTTTTTTTTTTAGTACACAGTTTTTTATGCACCTGTCAAGATTGAGATTTTAGGCTTTTTTTTTTATAAAATATTTTCATCCAACATCCAAATAACACTGTTAAGTGTTTCTTTTATAGCACTTTATCTATTTGTGTCAATAGATTTCGATTACAATTCATATTTTTAAAGCCCATTTTCTCAAAATATATATATATTTTTTTCTAGATAAAGTCACAATTTTCCTTTTGTTTTCTCTAAGAATTTGTGAATTTTCAGAAATTTAAGAAAAATGCAAGCAATAATTTGGTGTTTTTAACCGTGTTCTCAAACAAAAACTCCAGAAGTTTGGATTTTTTCTTTAGAAAATTGTATTTAGGTTTTTTACACTTGCAAGTAAAATGTTTTGTACATACAACACTCAAATGATATAAACAAATTCTGCGCCAACTGCATGAAGCAAAAAAAATAAGGTTATAATTGGGTGCTAAGATTCAGTATAATGAAGAAAAACGCAAAAAACAAAGAATGCATTTTTGTCTTGGTGTGTGGATTCTTTATTTTTTGCATTTTTCTTACATAAAACATTCCCCAAGCAAGTTATAGCAATTTATTACAATATTACAATGCTACAAAAATACAATGCTTTTCAGTGAAAAACAACTTCGTCAAAACTTTACATTTTTATTCCTGTCTATATCCTGAAGGTTTTTACAGAGGGATTTGTTCATATAGAATTTGCTTGATTATATACAACATTTTATTCCCCCCAAAATTTTTAAATATATTGTTTTCTGTCTGTTCGAAGTATTTTCTAAACTATGGAGCAACTCAAAAAAAAAAATGAAACAAGACTTAAAATATATGCAAATTTGCACATATTTCATTAAATAATGACTATTTAAATCTAACAGTTTAGAAAACTTGTAACACAAAAACGTTTGCAATCAGTTATCAGTTTTTTTACCCTGTTCACCTGCAGTGTCTCATCTTAAGCAACATTTCAGTTCTTTTTTTTGGTTTAAGTTACACTTTTTTATCTAATACTTATTTTTAGTTTTCTAGTAGTTTTATTTTATGTATATGTGAAGTTCTGCTGGGTTTTGTACTGAAACACTAAGTTAAACTGGTGCATTTCACACACAGATGTCACATCTGACCTTCAGATTCACTGAGCAGCACAAAGGAGGAAAAAACTGAGCAAACGAGTACAAATATACAAAACCACAACAGATGTGAGAGACGGAGCCAGAGCGCGCGCACACACACACACACACACACACACACACACACACGTTATTTCAGCTGGCCGGATGAACCGACTCACAGTGACTTGAATAAAATGGATGAAGAGAGCAGAGAAAAGGTCAACAGAATATGAATGAATGCATGACGGACAGAAAGAATCTTGCACAGAAAGCTGAGCAGTTATGAATACATGAATGCGAATGAACAAAGGTCTCACCTGAATATGCGGTACGGCGTGGTCAGATCAAAGCCTCTTCGATCCACCTCCTTCACATTACCCACATTCATATCGATAGAGGTGATGCCGATTCCCAGACGATAATCCTACACACAAGCATGAAACAAATAGCTACTATATTTACTATGTTTTACTAACATCCTTAAAGTGCCCCTATTATGCCTTTACAAATATTGCCTTTCATGCTGTGTGTCATGTAGCTATATGTGAACATAAACTACCTGCAAAGTTAAATAAAGCTATTGTCTATCAAAAAAAAAGTCGGCTTGCGATCGTGGAAACGAGTTGTTTGGAATTCGAATCTTTTTCTGTTACGGCCGGACGTCACGATACAACCAGCTCACTACTTAAAAAAACACAAACTTGTATTTAACGAGCAAAAAAAAATCCTCCCAACAACTTCCCAAATTAATTTAATTAAAAAAAAAAAAACGAAACGAAATATATGCCTAATTACTTTGCCATTACATACAAAAACTGAACTATTTTAATAGCTGAAAAAACAGAATAGCTAAAGGATCACTTGTCCGTGTTCTTTTCTGTCTCTGAATGCATACACAGAACAGCGCAAATTCTCTTTGGTGCTTTTAAAAACACGACACAAAATAAACGTTAATAAATCAAGCAGGTCCCATTTCTTGCAAGTCACTGATTTGCATGTGAAATTTGGCTTTTATGGAGGAGCAAAAGTGCACCAAAGGTGGCGGAATAGGGAGCAATAATGGTTGATTGTATTTTCAGAATCGTTTGAAGCTTGAAATAGAAATCGAAATAAAATTTCGATTAATTGCACAGCCCTATTTATTTATTTATTTATTTTCATTTTATTATTATTTGGCTATTGGTATCTTTTCCATGCCGTTGCCAGCAGCAGCCTGCTCATCTTGTCAAAAATGCCTTTGTTCTGAGATGGTGGTGATAAATGTTTAAGCTAACACTGTGATATGCTTGAAGTGTTTTATTTCTATGAATTTTAGTCAGATCAAGTGTTGATCTAAATTTTACCCGTACGTGTTTTTCAAATGTACATAACAGATTTTCATTAAAACAAGTCATTGACTTTTACTAAAATTGTGTCATTTAAACTTCCCTGGTGTTAAAAAGTGTTTAGATAAAACCAGATCGTAAAACAGGGCATTTATACCTAAAAGCGCCAGCGGGTCAAATTTACCCTCTATATAATACATGTATTTTCGCGCTGTCGTTATCCTGCCGCTTATGTTGTAACATTGTACATTGCTAGGCAGTGACTTTTACTCACTGAATTAGTGGTTATTAGTTTCAAAAATAAAGACAAAATGAATAAAATGAAGGAGATTTATGGATGCCGAAGAGGTATTAGAAGCACTAAATACCATGATGGATTCGGAGAGTCTGGTGCGTCCTGGGTCGGCTCAGCATCTGACAGCGATCTCATTTTTAGATGTTTTAGCGTTTTTAACGTTAGCCCCACTTATATTGTTCAAACTCTGGACTAATTATTGAATTTTTGTTTTGCCATTTTTATTGTTTATTGTTCATGTGTTGCTATTTATTCTAGTCTGCACGTTCCCTGAAAAAATACAAATAAATAAAATAATCCAATCAATGTAATGAATACAACGTTTTTTTTTTGTTTTTTTTTTATTACCCGTAGTTTATTGGCGTTGTTCTCTTATTCAAATTATAAATGATACAACTAAACAAATTAATAATTCATTAGGTGAAGCTGTACGCTTGAATTTGTCATGGCATCATCCTGCAGTGTGGTGAATTATCACACATTTACTGTCTATAGGCTATTTTAGTCATTTAAATAAAATGAATTGTCTTAATATATTGATTAATGACAATGAATAATAATATTACAGCACCCAAATATGTAGTTACTTCCTTTTAATTCTCTTCGTAAGTGCGGACTTGTTTAGCTTATATGGAATGTAATGAAAACTGACTGTAGCTTGTATAAAAAGCCTTAAACATAAAATAACAGGACAAAAAATATAGTGGATGACTAGACATTCATTTTTTATGACTCCAGACACTTCTTTATGAAGACAGTGGCATAATACAGTGAAACAAAATGCTCTTTAGTCATATAAAACACTACTTATTTGCGTGGGTAAAATTTACCCGCATGGCGCTTTTAGGTATACAGCGATCCCCGGCGCTTCTAGTGTTAAGAGGCTAAATCAAACGTGGTATAAATTGACGGCCGGCCGCGTGCGCTTTAGGTTGTCGTCACTTAAAAAAAAAAACGAACAAAAAAATACTCCATACGTTTTTCTAAATTAACTTAATAAAAGACGGAAACTAAATGTATCCAGTTTGCCATTATATACAAAACTGAAATAGGCCTATTTTAATAGCTGAAGACGTAGATTAATTAAAATAGCGGCAAGCAACACTCATACTCTTTCCGAATCCATCATTAAAAGCGGTAAAAAACTAACCACAATTCTTAGCGAATAATCGGATTAATGGAAATTGCATGTAAACGGGAGTGAAGAGTTTGCTCTTGACATGTAAACACCATAATGCGATTAAATCCTTACTCTGATTATTGGAAATAATCGCATTATTCGTGCGCATGTAAAGTAGTCAATGATATTTAAAAAGCACTAAATGAACCGATTCACTGTTCATATTCAACTGGAATAAAATGGCTCATTTGATGCAATACCAGTAAATCCAATAGATGGCGCTGTAGTACGAAGTGTGGTATATAACGGCTTACGCCTTTTTCCGCTTCGTTAAACCTAGTCAATTTTTGACCGCATCCGCTCAGATACAAAATAAAAAGTCAAAATATACACCCTGTGTAAAACTGGCACACGTGTAAAGAGTTGCTCGTTTTAAAATTGTGAAAGTGTTAATTTGTTGATCAAGCGCAAAACGCGTTTTTATTTGAATTGGTGACGAAAGGCAAGCGGGTTTGCATTGCGTTTATAACATGTTTAATAATGTTATAATAATGTTTATAGTGAATGCCACTATAATTTTTGCTTACAGTGCAAGTCAAATGTTTTTGCACAGTAAGATTTTTAACGTTTTTTTTTAAAGAACTATCTTCTGCTCACCAACCATACATTTATTTGATACAAAATACAGCAAAAGCTAAAAATTCAGCTTTGAAACCACAAGGATATTACATTTCTAAACTATATTCAAATAGTTTTTTTTTTTTTTTTAGATTAGAAATATTTCAAAATTATACAGTTTTTTTTCTGTACTTTGGATCAAATTAATACAGGCTTGGTGAGCAGATTTTTTTCTTAAAAAAATATAAAAAATCTTAGGCTACTGTTCAAAAACCTTTGACTGGTAGTTGATATTTTTGTGTCTTTTTTTTGTTCTTAACACTGCTAAATATACGTGATTTTTTTTTTTTTTTCATTTATTTTACATTAAAAGTGCAAGCAATAATTTAACGTTTTTTCTGTGCACTCAAACAAAAACTCCTGGATTTTTTTCTTTTGAAAATTGTATTTAGGCGTTTTACACTTCCAAGTAAAATGTTGTGTACATATAACATTCAAACGATGTAAACAAATTCTGTGCCAATTGCATGAAGCAAAAAAAGAATGTTTATAATTGGGTGCAAAGATTCAGTACATCAAAGAAAAATACAAAAACCCGCACACCAAAACCAAGTGCAAAGTTTGTTCAAAGGACCTTGAACTTTGCATTTCATTTTGGCGTGCAGATTCTTCGTTTTTGCAAACGCAAGTTGTAAGCTATAGCAATTTATTACAATATTATTATAGGCGCTTTTCAGTGAAAAACAGGTTTATTTAGTTTACTGACAATATAGATGTATCCAAAAATGTCCAGAAAATAATATAATAGTAGAAACACTGTTATATAATAACAAAACACAATAAAAAAGTGACTTCTTCAGATAAATATATTCTTAATCTGAGTATGAACAACAAACACAAACAGCGTTACTTTTTAAATCTGGGCCAAAAAAAATTGTGCAAATGATCTTTACAAACTATATAAGAATTAGTTACATAATATAACTGTATAATATAACACCGCTGACTGTAATCGTAATTCTGACTATATCACGCAATTCTGAGATAAAAGTCAGATTTGTGAGATAAATGTCGCAATAATATATTTTTTTTTTCAGTGGCAGAAGTGGCCTTCCATAACAGACAGAGCCCCTAAAATAAAAAAAATAAAAAATTATATATATAGATAGATAGATATATTCATATGTGCATGGGAATTTTTGCATGCTTATGCATAATTTCTAGTTTTATACAACCTATATCCTTTGTGCATCAGTGCCATCTCACTATAAATAAAATGAGAGTGTGGATGCACATGAATTAGAGATATATTGCCTCAAAATTTGGCTTTTCTTATGATGTACCTCTAATATCAAGGCCTAGATGGAGTGCACCTTGAATTCAGTCAGTCATGTTTGACAGTCACTAAAGAATCACTTTTATATATATATATATATATATATATATATATATATATATAAAATATATATAACTATATATATAAAAAAACTAAATGGGGGCAGAAGTCTGGAAATATTTATAAATATTTTATAAATATTTTTCCATACTCGGTTTTCTTTTTTCCATGCTTTTCCAGACCTGAAAATTACTTAAATTATTGGATTAGCGGTTCAAAAGTTATTAAACATTTAAGAACAATAGATCTTTTTGTCTATTTTTATAAATAACAACCTCATTACTGTGTGATGAAGTGTGACTAGAGTTAGTTTTAGTTCTGAAAACAGACAGAATGGGAGTTTACCTCAGTGTTTTTGTAGAGGAAGACTTTATCCGCACACACCACCGTGTAGAGTTTGGAGCGCAGGCCGCGCAGCTCCAGGTAACCCTTCATCTCGTAGTTCACGCAGGGGTTAAAGCTTATATCCAGACTGGTCCGTCCACGGGACACCCCGACACAGTTCTTCAACACCATCACCCACTCGCTCCGCTCCGCTGACAAACACACACACACACACACACACACACAGGGTTCATACAGATACTGTAAAATCAAATTCTAGGACCTTTTTTTCAATCAGAGATCTCACTTATCAAAAAAAAAAAAGATTCCTATTTGTGTATTATTTCTTGCTTTCTTTCTTTTTTTCTTTTTCGTCTTGTTTTTATAACTGTGCTGCCAGTGTTTTCTACTGTTTCAAATAATAAAAAAAAGATTTGGGAAAAAAAGATTGGCAAACTTGCTCCGAAATCCTTATCTGAATCAAGTGATACACGATTCACAAACGAAAGTGAAAGATTCACAAACCCAATCTAAATTAAATGATTCACAACCTGCATTCTAAAGTCCTGAGCGTGAATCATTCAATTTGCGAAACGATTCACGAACCTGCACCAAAGTTCCAATGTAAAGCAAATGATTCAGGATCCACGTTCTGAAGTCCTGATCTGAATAATGATTCGCAAACCATCATTTCAGATCCAGGACTCATTCAATTTGGAAATGATTTGCGAACCCACACCGGAGTTCAGATCTAAAGCAAATGATTCATGATCTGCGTTCTGAAGTTTTGATCTGAATAATGATTCACAAACCATCATTTCAGATCCAGGACTCGGAGCGGCGAATGTGAATCATTCAATTTGTAGAATGATTCGCGAACCCGCACCAAAGTTCCATTGTAAAGCAAATGATTCAGGATCCACGTTCTGAAGTCCTGATCTGAATAATGATTCGCAAACTTCATTTCAGATCCAGGACTCGGAGCGCCGAGTGTGAATCATTCAATTCGCAAAATGATTCTCGAACCCGCACCAAAGTTCCGATCTAAAGCAAATGATTCACGATCCACATTCTTAAATCCTGATCTGAATAATGATTTGTGAACCATAATTTCAGATCCAAGACTCGGAGCAAGGATCGCAAATCATTTAATTTGCAAAATGATTTGCGAACCTGCACTGAAGCTCTGATCTAAAGCAAATGATTCATGATCCACTATCTGAAGTCCCGATCTGAATAATGATTCACGAACCATCATTTCAGATCCAGAATTAGGTGTGCGGATCGCGAATAATTCAATTCTCCAAATGATTCGCGAACCTGCACTGAAGTTCCTATCTAAAGCAAATTATTCACGATCGGCGTTCGAAAGTCCCGATTTGAACAATGATTCGTAAACCATCATTTCAGATCCAGGACTCGGAGCGACTAAAGTGAATCATTCAATTTGTGAAATGATTCTCAAACCTGCACTGAAGTTCCAATCTAAAGCAAATGATTCACGATCTGCGTTCTGAAGTTTTGATCTGAATAATGATTCGCGAACCATCATTTCAGATCCAGGACTCGGAGCAGGGATCGCGAACTGAATGATTAAATGATTCATGAACCTGATTTAAAGTTCTGATCTAAATACGTTACATGATTTAAATTCCCGATCTGAATCAAAACAGTGAATCATTTTGCGATGCAATGGTTTACCTGATTCAGAGTTTCACCCATCACTATACGTGCTTCTTAAAATCTTTACAAGAGATGCTGAAATTCAAAAATAAATGCCTCTTTTAATTTGATCTGGTTTTTGCTGGAGAATTGCTTGAAAATAATGATCGAAGTCACGAGTTTGAATCAAACGGAGCGGTTCCAGCTTAAATGACTCACTCAATTGATTCGTTTCTCTTTTTGAGTCTTCAGCCATGTTTACACAACACTGTCAGTACTACTACTGGTTTAACTTGCTAATTTTATGACTTTTTTTGTGAATGTAAAACGATTTGTGCTTATTGGAAAGAAAACACATTGTCTTTCAATAATTCAAGCACTTCTCACATACCTCTTCAGTAATGCTATTTTAAAGGGTTTTCCAGGCCATATATTTCAAAAAGTCAAATTCAAGTACTTCAAGCACTTTAAGCACCTTGCATGAACCCTGAACACACTTGAGTCATTTCAGTGAACAGATGTCCTGCATTCTGTACAAAAGTGACTGTTTACACACCATTAGGTGTAATATGTTTAAGTCCTATGACTGCAATATTGAAACGGTCTACTTCAGTGTTCGTTTAACTCTGTGACTGTAGCTGCAGGGTTTATTAATAGTCCTCCAGCTTTAATACCATCCTACATCGCTGCAGAAGTACCGACTCAGTGTTTACAAAAGTGAACGTGCAAAGAAGGTCAAATGGCCTTTACAAAAAATGGTAAAACTGATTTGTGGACGATTTTGGAAGTCGGAGGAGAAGTGGGAATTTTTTCACATATTCTAACTGTCTAGAACCAAAATACACTTCACGCAGAGAAGCATTTGAGGTTAAAAAGTATATAAATTATACATTTAAAAAAAAAAAAATTGATCGTTTCGCTAGATAAGACCCTTCTTTCTCGGCTGGGATTGTTTAGAGCCCTTTGAAGCTGTATTGAAACTGCATTTTGGACGTTTAAAATCGCAGGCACCATAGAAATCCACTATAATGGAGAACATTCCTGAAATGTTTTCCTCAAAAAACATTTTTTTTTTTATGACTGAAGAAAGAAAGACATGAACATCTTGGATGACAAGGGGGTGAGTGAACTTCTTTAAAATAAAAATAAAAAACTTGGTCTTAAAACATATCGGTACCTTTGTTTTGTCTCAAGATGCACACCAGTAATGTTTTTTCCCTGTGCATGTTTATAAAAACTACTTAAATGTCCTAATTGAACTATGACTTAATCCTGGCTTAGTCTAAGCCCTGTCTGTGAAATTGGGCATACATATAGTCAAGTTTATTGTGTTTATTTTACACCTGAATAACAGCAGAAAATGCTATGAAAATAAATTGGTGCTGTCAAATGATTAATTGCGTCCAAAATAAAAGTTTATGTTTACATACTATATGTGTGTTTACTCTGTATATTTATTGTGTACATATAAATATACACATTTACAGGTATATATATATATATATATATAAAAAAATAAAAAAAATAAAAAAATAAATATATATAAATAATTTACACCTGTATACAATTTAGATTATAAATAAATATAAATATTGTAGATCTAAATCTAGATATAAATGTTTACATACTATATGCAGGGTTCCCACTCTAAGCCAAATGTCAAATTCCCTGACTTTTAATGACTAAAAAGCTGAATTTCCATGACCTTTAAACGGATCCATCCACTTGCAAGCTTTATTTACTTTTTTACAGACGTTTTTAGTACAAAACTATGGAAGCCCGTTTCTGCCACTAAATAAAAAAAGATAAAGATAAAACTCACAATTTTGACTTTTTTTCTTGCAATTGCAAGTTTGTATCTTGCAATTTTGACTTTTTTTTTCTCAGAATTGTAACATATAGATTCATTTCTGAGGAGAAAAAATACTGGTATGTTCACATAATTGCGAGTTCATATCACACAATTCTGCCTTAACTCTCAATTGCGAGTTTATATCATGCAATTCTGACTTTATAACTCGCAATTGCGACTTGTTATCTCACAATTCTGACTTTTTTTTCGCAACTGCTAGTTCACAATTCAGAGAAACAAAAGTCAGAATTGCGAGTTTGTATCACGCTATTGTGTGAAATAAGTCAGAATTGTGAGATAAGTCACAATAACCTTCTTTTTATTTTTTATTTAGTGCCGGAAACAGGCTTTTTCTGTAATATTTCTACAGAAATTAATTTATGTTTATAACAATCTGTAGGATTTTTGTAAGGGTTTGGGGTTTGTAAGGATTTGTAATCAAGTTCATCATTCAGTTTTTTTTTATTTCTCCACATTTAGTTTTTGCTTTTCTATGATCTACTTTTTATACCCAGTCTTTGAAGTGGTCATTTTGTAGCCAAAGCTCTTGAAATTAAAATTTTTTTCTGGCATGTTTGCCTTAGTTTTCTAAGCTGGTGACTGCATTTGACTTCAGTGATTGCCAGTTGATGTGTGGGAAGGGAATAAAATGGCACTGAAAAATAGCCTAACCATAAAAATAGGCAAATAAATAAATAAATAAAAACAGTACAGAAAAGTTCAGTTTGATAAACAGAAACTAAAATTTAAATCAACAACAACAACAACAAAAAAAAATCCCTGATATTCCATGACTTGGACCAAAAACATATTAAATTCCCTGACTTTCAATGACTGGAATAGACCTTTTAAAATTCCATGATATTCCAGAAATTCCATGAGCCGTGGGAACCCTGTATATGTCTGTGCACTGTGTATATTTATTATGTATATATAAATACACACACATACATGTATATATATAAAATATTATATATATATATATATATATGTATTTATTTATATAATTTATTAATATATATATTTATTTATGTATTTATTTATATAATTTATTAATATATATATTTATATATTTATATTATTTTTTTTATATACATGTAAGTGTGTGTGTTTATATGTGTAAAATAATTATACAAAGTAAACACACATATAGCATGTAAACACAAACTTTTATTTTGGAATTAATATTAATATTTTTATTATAATCGTATGACAACCCTAAAATAAATCAGAAATATTAATAAATAAGAAATATTAAATATTTTATTAGTTTATTCTTCCCCAGAAGACGAGTGTTCTGTTTGTGCTAAACTGAGTTTTTTGCATGTCGGTGTGAATTTGTGTTGTGAGGTCAGTTGTTCACACGAGCTTTCGTTTTTACCAGACCACAAAGCCTCACTGTTCATTAGGGTGTCTCACATTTGCAAATATATTTTATCATCTGCTTAAATAACACACACACACACACTATGGCAAGCCGTTTTCACTTATTCATTCGCAGGATATGAATTCTTAATAGCAACAATTCAGTTTTCACTAGTTAAAATTATAATTCTTTATCAGAAATTAGATTTTTACTAGTAAAAATGGCAATTGTTGAAATCAGGAATTACATTTCCACTATTAAAAAGGTTAATTATTGATATCAACAATTGAATTTCAACTAGTAAAAACTATAAGTGTTTATATGAAGAATTGTATTTTCACTAGTTAAATGTCACCATAGACTCCCATTCAAATTTAATTGTTGATATCTAGTTAAAATGTCAATTTCACATAACAGAAACAATTCTCACTAGTAAAAATGTTATTTTTGATATCAATAATTACATTGTTACTAGTAAAAATGCAAATTCCTGATATCAAGATTTCAGTTGTCACTAGTTGAAATGTCAATTGTTGATATCTGTAAATGTATTTCAACATGTTACATTTCTTATTTCTGATATCTGAAAATATATTTGTGTTATCAGTAATTAGGAGAGTAATTTCAGATATCTAAAATGGCATTCTTAATAGTAACAATCACATTCATGATATCAGAAATGAACACTGTCACTAGTAGCAATTAAATTGTTGATCGTAGAACGGACATTTGCACTAGTAACAATGTAATTATTGATATTAAAAATAAAGTTGAAAGTTTTACTAGTGAGAACTGTATTTCTGATATGTGAAATTGACATTTTAACTAGTAAGAAATCAATTCTTCATATCAATAACCTTTTTACTAGTGGAAATGTAATTCCTGATATCAAAAATTGCCATTGTTACTAGTAAAAATGTAATTTCTGATAAAGAATTATAATTTTAACTAGTGAAAACTGAATCGTTGATATCAAGAATTCACATCCTGCGAATGAATAAATGTAAAAACGGCTTGCTATACATTTGCATTACTAGCAATGTAATTATTGATATCAAAAATAAAGGTTTTTACTAGTGAGAATTATTTCTGATATGTGAAATTGACATTTTAATTAGTTAACAATTAACAATTAAATTTGAATGGGAGTCTATGGTGTCATTTAACTAGAGAAAATACAATTCTTGATATCAACAATTATAGTTTTTACTAGTTGAAATTCAATTCTTAATATCAATGATTACCTTTTTACTAGTGGAAATGTAATTCCTGATATCAAAAATTGCCATTGTTACTAGTAAAAATTTAACTTCTGATATCAAGAATTATCACTTTAACTAGTGAAAATTGAATCGTTGATATCAAGAATTCACATCCTGAGAATGAATAAATGTAAAAACGGCATGCCATACATTTGCACTAGTAGCAATGTAATTACTGATATCAAAAATAACGTTTTTACTAGTGAGAATTATTTCTGATATGTGAAATTGACATTTGAACAAGTAAGAAATCAATTCTTGATATCAAGAACTAAATTTGAATGGGAGTCTATGGTGACATTTAACTAGTGAAAATACAATTCTTCATATCAACAATTATAGTTTTTACTAGTTGAAATTCAATTGTTGATATCAAGAATTAACCTTTTTACTAGTGGAAATGTAATTCCTGATATCAAAAACTGCCATTGTTACTAGTAAAAATTTAATTTCCGATAAAGAATTATAATTTTAACTAGTGAAAACTGAATCGTTGATATCAAGAATTCACATCCTGAGAATGAATAAATGTAAAAACGGCTTGCCATACATTTGCACTAGTAGCAATGTAATTATTGATATCAAAAATAAAGGTTTTTACTAGTGAGAATTATTTCTGATATGTGAAATTGACATTTTAACTAGTAAGAAATCAATTCTTGATATCAACAATTAAATTTGAATGGGAGTCTATGGTGACATTTAACTAGAGAAAATACAATTCTTGATATCAACAATTATAGTTTTTACTAGTTGAAATTCAATTCTTAATATCAATGATTACCTTTTTACTAGTGGAAATGTAATTCCTGATATCAAAAATTGCCATTGTTACTAGTAAAAATTTAACTTCTGATATCAAGAATTATCACTTTAACTAGTGAAAATTGAATCGTTGATATCAAGAATTCACATCCTGAGAATGAATAAATGTAAAAACGGCATGCCATACATTTGCACTAGTAGCAATGTAATTACTGATATAAAAAATAACGTTTTTACTAGTGAGAATTATTTCTGATATGTGAAATTGACATTTTAACTAGTAAGAAATCAATTCTTGATATCAAGAATTAAATTTGAATGGGAGTCTATGGTGACATTTAACTAGAGAAAATACAATTCTTGATATCAACAATTATAGTTTTTACTAGTTGAAATTCAATTCTTAATATCAATGATTACCTTTTTACTAGTGGAAATGTAATTCCTGATATCAAAAACTGCCATTGTTACTAGTAAAAATTTAACTTCTGATATCAAGAATTATCACTTTAACTAGTGAAAATTGAATCGTTGATATCAAGAATTCACATCCTGAGAATGAATAAATGTAAAAACGGCATGCCATACATTTGCACTAGTAGCAATGTAATTACTGATATCAAAAATAACGTTTTTACTAGTGAGAATTATTTCTGATATGTGAAATTGACATTTGAACAAGTAAGAAATCAATTCTTGATATCAAGAACTAAATTTGAATGGGAGTCTATGGTGACATTTAACTAGTGAAAATACAATTCTTCATATCAACAATTATAGTTTTTACTAGTTGAAATTCAATTGTTGATATCAAGAATTAACCTTTTTACTAGTGGAAATGTAATTGCCATTGTTACTAGTAAAAATCCAATTTCTGATATCAAGAATTATCATTTTAACTAGTGAAAGCTGATATCAAGAATTCATATCCTGCGAATGAATAAAAGTCAAAACGGCTTGCCATAGTCACACACACAGTCTGTACACTCACAATCGCTCTCGGCCCGGAACAGGAAAGTGCGATTGTGCGTCACCACTTCAAACTTCTGCTCGCCCACATTGACCACACCAGTGATGGACACTGTAGGTATGATCCTCTTCGAGTAGATGTCCTGCACGCACACAGACCGAGAGAGGCATGTTAAAGGACGCATGCAATAAGATGCATTCATTCAGCATTGAAGAACATCAGGTCTTTTCACATGCCATCAAGTGTGACTTTAACCAATCAGAATCACCTTCTCAGAGTCGAAGTATCTCAGGTATTCGGTATCCAGTTTGACCCAGCGCCGCTGGTAGATCAGAGACCTGCGTAAACACACAAATACAGCGGTTAAAGTCATTCAAGCGCTTCAGTTCTGAATCTACTTTAATAGAATAGGTTGCGTCACGTTCATTACCACAATAAATGTCATGTTTACACTGCAAAAAATGCTTTTTTTCTTACTTCCAGCCAAAATATCGAACAATTCTTAAATCAAGAAGGATTTTCTAGACATTCTGTCCAAATTAAGTGAGTTTTTGCTTAGAACAAGCTAAACAATCTGCCAATGGGGTAAGAAAAATAATCTGATTTCAAACAGAAAACAAGATGATTTTGCCCCATTGGCAGATATTGTCAGACAACAAGACAATTTTTACTTGTCAAGAAAATCCTTCTTGATTTAATAATTAAGATATTTTGACTTTTTTAAGATTATTTTGCTTGCAACTCACTTGTTTATTTCTAAAAACAAGACAAATATTACTTGTCCAAAAAAACATATTGATTTAAGAATTAAGATATTTTGACTTTAAGATATTTTTTAAAGATTATTTTGCTTGTAACTCACTTGTTTATTTCTAAAAACAAGACAATATTTTTTCTTGTCCAGAAAATCCTTCTTGATTTAAGAATTAAGATATTTTGACTTTAAGATATATATTTTTTTAGGATTATTTTGCTTGTAACACACTTGTTTATTTCTGAAAACAAGACAATCATTTTTACTTGTCCAGAAAATCCTTCCTAATTTTAGAATTAAGATATTTTGACTTTAAGATATTTTTTAAGATTATTTTGCTTGTAACTCACTTGTTTATTTCTAAAAACAAGACAATAATTTTTTCTTGTCCAGAAAATCCTTCTTGATTTAAGAATTTTAAGATATTTTGACCTTAAGATATTTTTTTAAATGATTATTTTGCTTGTAACTCACTTGTTTATTTCTAAAAACAGGACAATTCATTTATTTTTACAAGCAAAATAATCTTAAAAAATATATCTTAAAGTCAAAATATATTAAAATTCTTAAATCAAGAAGGAAAATCCTTCCTTTTTTCAGATTATTTCGCTTGTAACTCACTTGTTTATTTCTAAAAACAAGACAATAATTTTTACTTGTCTAGAAAATCCTTCTTGATTTAAGTATTTTTAGATATTTTGACCTTAAGATATTTTTTTAAAAGATTATTTTGCTTGTAACTTACTTGTTTATTTCTAAAAACAAGACAATTCATTTATTTTTACAAGCAAAATAATCTTAAAAAATATAAGTCAAAATATATTAAAATTCTTAAATCAAGAAGGAAAATCCTTCCTTTTTTCAGATTATTTCGTAATATTACTACACTGCAAAAAAAATAAAAAAAGCTTATCTTAGCTTTAGCTTAGCTTAGCATTTTTATCTTGTTTCTATTGAAATATCTAATAATTCATAAATTAAGATGTGAAGATAATAATTGTTGCTTGTCTAGAAAATCCTTCTTGATTTAGAGAGAAGTGAGAAAAGCATTTTTGCAGTGTATTTATTTAGTGCTCTAGCTACCAAATGATCTTGCAGAAGTGTTCAGATTAATTCAGTTCTAATTATTATTTCTAAATAACTACAAGAACAGAATGGCAGAAATGTTCAATCACTAAGATGAGTTACAGAACTATAAAAGTGTGTTATTTTAGCTGTAAAGTGTATTAGTATAGTATTAGTATAGTATTTTTATCTTGTTTCTAGTCAAAATATCTAAAAATATTTTTAGTAGATAAGCAAAATGACAAGGTATTTAGATTTAGTCTTGTTTTAAAATAAATGCACTTAAGTTAGTTTTTTTCCCCCCTCTGGAAACAAGACCAAAAATCTTATGTCATTTTGCACATTTAGTAAATGCATCTTAACTTAAGAATTTTTTGATATTTTGACTAGAAATAACACAAAAATACTAAGATGAGCCTTTTTTATTATTTAGATTTAGAGTTGTTTTAAGCTAAATGCACTTAATTTAGTTTTTTCCCCCCTTTAAAAAACACTGTCTTGTTTTCAGAAAGAACAAGTAAAACAATCTGCAAATGGGAAACGCAAACAGAAAACAAAAGTGCTTATGTAATTTTGCTTATCTACTAAAAAAATATTTTTAGATATTTTGACTAGAAACGAGATACTAAGTAAGATATGCCTTTTTTGCAGTGTACTGGAAAATGACACTTTACAGGACACAAAAATCACACTTTCTATAGTGTTTATAGTTTCTCTGGAAACAAAAATCTTATGTCATTTTGCATATCTAGTAAACGCATCTTCACTTAAGAATTTTTAGATATTTTGACTAGAAACAACACAAAAATACTAAGAGAAGCCTTTTTTGTAGTGTATAATAATACACTGAGTGAAAACTACTCCATTTAGCATTTTGAATCTTGTGACTGTACTATTAAAACTTTTATTTTTTATTTTAATGTTTTTCGTGCATCATCAATGGTTTTTAAAATGGGTTTGTGATTCAACACACCGCAAAAAAAGGCTCATCTTAGATAAAATATAAATTTTTTTTAATTAAGATGTATTTACTAGACAAGCAAAATGACAAGATATTCATGTAATTTTGTCTTGTTTCTAGAGAATAAAAAAAATTAAATTAAGTGCAGTTTTCTTAAAATAAGTACAATTATCTGCCAGTGGGTAAGTAAAAGAATATTTTACTTACCCCACTGGCAGATAACTTTACTTGTTTCCAAGGAGGAAAAACTAACTTAAGTGCATTTTGCTAAAAACAAACGGAAATATCTCATCTAATTTTGCTTATCTAGTAAATGCATCTTAATTTAATAATTTTTAGATATTCTGACTGGAAACAAGACAAAAATACTAAGTAAGATGAGCCTTTTTTTCAGTGCACAATCATATACTGGGTGAAAATGACTGTCTTTAGCAGCATGTTTTAATGCATAATGTTTTGAGAATGTACTATTAAAACACTGTATGATGTTTTTCCCCCATGGTTTCGTGCTTCATCAGTGTTTAACTGATTTTCAAATGGGTTTGTGATTCAATAAAAAAGCTAATAATTTAATAACAAAAAATTGATAATAAATTAAAAAACAATAAATAATAAAAAAAATTGTAAAAAGGATGAAACATTTTATTTATTTGCATAAATAAATAAATAATTAACTAAAATCAGAGAATTTTAACATGCAAAAATTACTGAAAATATTTTATTTTTAAATATTTTATTATTTCATTTTTTTTGTTTTTTTTTATAAAAATGAGTCCAACAAGAGGAAAAGTACATGGATAATTATAGAGATTATGTGTGCAAATTTCTCCTCTTGTTGGACCTTTTTTCACATATCCGCCAAATTATTTCCTAATTTAAAAACGTCTTTAGTATTTGGACACAGCTTTTTAGCCTTTTTAATAATTCTAAATAAACATTAAACAAATTATTTTACATGTTTTATGACTAACTAACACACCTCCTCATGGAATAATAACATATTTGTCTATTAGTCTGATATTGGTTACATACAAAACACTACACTGAAAATAAATTAGTGCAGAAAATATTTTCACTCAGGAACTGCTAGTAAATTTCACAATTAGCTACAAATAAATAATATGAAACTTGTTCTTAATTGATGTAGAAAGGCTGAAATACTTCAAAAGCGGTAGCTTTGCTTTAATCCGTACTTTAATATACATTTATGGCTGGGAATTCCAATTCAGTTTAGGGAGTCAGTTCGTTCAAATGAGTCATATAGATGAATCGCTTGAAAAAATCAGCTTCAAAAGTCAGTGTGAAATAAGACACGCACCCCTGAGGAGGATTCTTGTCCAGCCAGCCCATTTTAATGACCGGGACGCTGGTGGAGGCGAGGTCTTCTCGAGGGGGCGAAGCGCTAACGAGGCCTGAGCTTGGCAGGTAGACGCTGTTCTGGGAGCTGGAGATCGGAGCGAAATCTTCGATCCATGAACCCCGCCTGAGAGAGAAACGAGACGGGGGAGATCAGCAAAAGAGGGAAGTGTTACATTATCACATTGCACCATGAGATGAACTTCTGAAATTGCCTAATCGACGTCAACAAACTAATTTTAACCTTACAGTAACGATGCAGGAACGCACGCATTTGCGTAACTGCTGACTGCAGGAAAATAAAAGCGACTCACTTGACGGACACTGATTCGTAACAGTTGGTGTCGTCGTCCAGTAGCTCGTCGTCGCTGCACAGGCTGTTGTAACGGGGTTTCGTCGCCTTGGGAACCACCAAGGTCATCTATTGGAGGAAGCAGCTGTCAATCATACAGCGTTTGTCCTGATTGGACAATTCTGAGGTGTTGGGAATAAACAGTGTGTGTGAAAGGATCTTGACGCACCTTGTTGGCCATGTCTATGAGTTTAGCGTCTCTGCTGGGCTCGCGCTCGTCATATTCATCTGAACTTTCATCTGAACCCAACTCTAGAGAGAGACATGATGAACACAATGAGGGGAACAGGAAGAGATACAGAGATATAGATACAGCTCAACGCAATGCGCCCAAACCTTTCGAATGCTGGTACACTGACCCATGTGTAGAAAACATACACACACTTGCATGCAAACACACACACACACACACACGCTCACAAGCACACACTCATACAGACACAACACACACACACACACACACACACACACACACAAACAATCACTTATACAGACACAATTATGCACACACACTAGAAAACATACATTTACATTACATTTACATACATTTACATACACACACTTGCATGCAAACACACACACACACACACACACACACACACACACACACACACACACACACACACACGCACATGCTCACACGCACACACACTCATACAGACAATGCACACACACACACACACACACACACACACACACACAAGCATGCACATGCTCACACGCACACACAATCACACTCGCACAAACAAAAACAATCATGCACACACATACACACACACAAGCATGCACATGCATGCACACGCACACACACACACACTAACACACACTCAAGCATGCACACACATACGCACATGCTCAAAAGCACACACAATCACTCATACAGACACAATCATGCACACACACACAAGCATGCACTCACACACATGCACATTCTCACATGCACAAACACAATTACACATACAGACAATCACTTATACAGACACAATCATGCACACACACACTAGCATGCACTCACACACACACACACACACACACACACACACCCACACTTATACAGACACAATCATGCACTCAAACACACCACATGCTCACACACTCACACAATCACTCACACGCACATACACTCACACACGGCTTTGAGAGTTACTACAGATCACTAAAAGCTGGTTTGACGAGATCTATGACTCCAGCTGAGATGATTTACAAAAAGAAACTCAACAAAAGGCGGCGTCACCAATAACTACCAGGAATGTAATTTTGGTTCCGATTCCACTTAATCATTCTGGTTCCTCAATGACTCCACAGAGACTGACGAGGGAGAAAGGAAGCTTTTCAGTTCGGAAAAATTAAAAGGCTGGTTCTAGGACATTCTGGGGGTTGCTAGGGTGTTTCCAGGTGTTTATTATGGTTTCAATACACTGACCCAGTCAAACGCAGCCCATACTTGCTGCTACACCTTCTAAACTCATACGAGGTGTTTAAGACAGACTCGCAGCGACCGCAGCGGCGAATAAACCACACACAGATGCATTAATGCATGAGAACTATTAGCCACAACATGCTTCATCTGTAACTGGAGCTTTGAGCTCATCTGCTTAAATAACAGCTTTTCTGCAGTACTTCTCCTAAACCGATACGGCCCGCCCAAGTCCTCACAGATATGATGCAAACTAAAGCCTATTGGCCATTTAAAAAAAGTGGAACAAGGTCTTTGAAATGTCAACTTCCTATTTCAATGGCACATGAAAGAAACCGTCTCTTGTCACAAACACACATCAAGATTTTGTGCCTCATTTTGGTGGTTTAAAGCGAGTTTAGTCATGCTAGATTAAAGTCATGATGGTTTTCTTTAGTAGAGTCTTACGCAGAGCAAACGGCGTACTCACTGTTTCTGAGCGGCGGCAGCGGGACGTCTCTCCTCTGGCTCTGGCTGTCGCTCTGAGGTCTGATGATCCGAGGCGGGACGTCTGGGACTCGATCCGTGTCTGACGGATCATCTGCAGGAGAGCTGGAGGAGCAGACAGAGGGAGGTTCATCATTACTCAGATCAGAGGAAAGTCTGCTGAGCAGCCAACCGATCTTCTTCATTCCGAAAGAATGTCAGTCCGAGGATTCCACGCTAATGTCAGAGAGATAAGAGCTCCATTCCGACGCTGACACAGAAAGATGAGGCAGTGTGTGTTTCGGTTCGTGTCGCTGCACGCCTCTGAGTTTAGAAGCACCTGACGCAACAGGTTCACTGAGAGCAGATAGTGATCGAGCAACACACCTGTACTGAGTCACTCCTCAGGTGAACACACTGAATCATAACGGACTAAAGCTCATGTTTCTGCTCTTATTGCAAACTATTTTAAATGAAAACTTTCTGTATATTACATCCTACTACACACCGGATTAATCACATCCATGTTCGCATAATAACAATAGAACTAGATAGTGAAGTTCGTAGACAAATTTTAAGTTGGCTTGAAAAAGCCTAGCCAGAAAGTTTTAAATGTTTGAAGATTTTCAGTTTGAAAAAGTTTTCCCTTTAAAATAGTCTGAAAGACTGAAGTCTGAATGTTTTAACGGCAATGCAGTCTATTAGAAAAACAGAAAGATAGATCAGCTGTTGCTGTGTGGTTGCTAGGGTAGCTGCTAGGGTGTTGCTATGCAGTTGCTAAGGTACCTGGGGTGGTTGCTAGGGTGTTGCTATGCGGTTGCTAAGGTACTCTGGGTGATTGCTAGAGTGTTGTTATGTGGTTGCTAGGGAACTTGGGAGGTGTTGCTATGCGGTTGCTAGGGTACCCGCGGTGGCTGTTGCTATCCGGTTGCTAGGGTACTTAGGGTGGTTTCTAGGGTGTTGTTATGTGGTTTCTAAGGTACCCAGGGTGGTTGCTACGGTGTTGTTATACAGTTGTTAGGGTACTTGGTAGGTGTTGCTATGCAGTTGCTAAGGTACTCTGGGTGGTTGCTATGGTGTTGCTAAGGTACTCTGGGTCGCTGCTAGGGTGTTGCTATGTGGTTGCTAGGTACTCAAGGTGGTTGCTAGGGTGTTACTAGCATGTTACCATGTTTAACAAGATACTAGCATGTTTCTAACATGTTTAAATTGTTGCTATCATGTTGTTAGCATTATTAATAAGGTACTAGCACGATTCTAGCATGTTTAGCAAAGTTACTAGCATGATTCCAGCATGATTAGCAAGTTACTAGCATGATTCTATCATGATTAGCAAGTTACTAGCATGACTCTAACATGATTAACAAGTTGCTAACATGGCTTGCAAGATACTAACATGTTTAGCATGTTACTAGCATGGTGTTAGCATGATTAGCAAGTTGATAGCACATTTCTAGCATGATTAGCAAGTTACTAACATGATTAGCAAGTTTCTATCATGATTAACAAGTTATTAGAAATTGCTAGCATGTTTCTATCATGATTAGCAAGTTATTAGCATTAGGCTTAAATAGCAAATTACTAGCATGATTCTAGCATCATTAGCATGTGGTTCACATGTTTCTAGCATGCTTAGCGTGTCATTATCATGCTACTAACATGTTACTAGCATGATTAGCAAGTTGATAACATGTTTCTAACAAGATTAACAAGTTACTAATATGTTTCTAACATGATTAGCATCTTACTAGCATGATTAGCAAGTTGCTGACATGTTTCTAGCACGATTAAGTTATTAGCATGTTAACACGATTCGAATAAATTAGCATGTTGCTAGCATGTTTTTAGCATGATTAAGTTATTAGCCTGTTGTTAACACAATTCTAATAAATTAGCATGTTTGCTAGCATGTTTCTAACATGATTAGCAAGTTGCTAGCATGTTTATAACATGATTAGCATGTCACTAGCATGTTGCAAGCATGTTACAAGCATTATTAGCATGTTGCTAACATGATTCTAGCATGATTAGCAAGCTACCAGCATGCTGCTAGCATGATTAGCAAGTTACAAGCATGTTAGCATGATTCTAGGATGATTAGCAAGTTACTAGAATTTTAAATAGTCTTGGCTCATTTGAACATTCCGTCAATGTAAGTCTATGGGATTTTTCCCAGTTTTAATCATCATTTTAGGAAAATCGTAAGTCTGATCAGTTAGAAAAGATACAGCACACTTGGTCAGATCAGTCTGAAGATCTGGGCTGAGTTTGGAGTTTGTAGATTTGAAGCTCTAGGAGGAGTTAGTGCTGACAGATTTAGTCTCAGAACCCTGAACATTTATGGAACCTTTCAAATGCAAAAAAGATTCTTTATTTTGGAAAGAGTTTAATATTTTAGAGAGAGTTTAATATTTTAAAAATGGTTCTTTTAAGAACTGTTCAATGGTTTTGGGGAACCAAAAACCGTTCTTCTATGGCATCACTGCAAAAACAACTTTTGGAGCCCTTATTTTTAAGAGTGTAGTCTTACTACAGCAGCAAAAGTCATTCTGCAGTGTTTTTTTTTTCTCTCTCATGACAAACTCTGTGTAAATGTGAAGAAAGGGTGAATGGGCCACGTTTCGGCAGCTCTTAGACACTCACCCTACTTTTACAGAGAACACCGGAATTCACAGGTTTATTTCAGTATCTGAGCGGCGTTTGTTAAACATTTATCAGAGTGGAAACACATTTCCTTATGTGTGTTAAAGATCAGGCCCATGTGGATGGTCAAACAATGCTGCTTCCTGTGACCAACGGAACAACAGACCATCAGCTTTAAAACACAAAACATCTGCTACATACTGATCCATGAATGAAGCCTCGACTAGCGCTTCGGCTCTGTAACTTCCACCGCATTTCTAAGTCAATCAACTCACAAAAGAGCAGACCTCAGGAGAACCTGGGAAATCTAGAGAGATGTTGGAAATTACTGTTGAAATCCTGATGTTAAAGAATAACCACTAATCAAAGAACAGCACAATGAATGCAGAAGAGACTCATTCAGATTGATTTATTCTTATCTTCCGCTTTCACATCCTTAATCCAGCCAACAATAGCATTTAATCATCAAAAAATCGATTTTTTCAAAACATGACTTCATTTTAGACTTTTTGGATCAACTGAAATATATGTTTAACGATTTAGCAGATGATTTTATCCAAGATAATAATTTAAGCAGGTAATGACAAACACGTGAAGTGTTAATAAAACAAGGTTTCATATATGTGACCCTGGAGCATAAAAGCAGTCTTGAGTAGCACATATTCATAGCAATTATTAATGTTTCTTTTATGCCCAAAATCTTTAGGATATTAAGATCATGTTCCAT
The DNA here is from genome assembly GCA_033026305.1 of Cirrhinus molitorella. Classification (NCBI taxonomy): domain Eukaryota; kingdom Metazoa; phylum Chordata; class Actinopteri; order Cypriniformes; family Cyprinidae; genus Cirrhinus; species Cirrhinus molitorella. The sequence goes on from CM065134.1 coordinate 35,741,236, forward strand.
CAATATATTTAGTAAATTTTCAACCGCAAATATATCAAAACTTCATTTCTGATTTAGTAATATGCATTGCTAAGAACTTTTGGACAACTTTAAAGGCGATTTTCTCAATTTTTAGATTTTTTTGCACCTTCAGATTGCAGACTTTGCAGAAGAATGGACCCTAATGACAGGTTTTGTGGTCCAGGGTCACACATATATACATACATTATATATATATATATATATATATATATATATATGTTTGTATAAAAGCTGGTGCTTTCACATATAGTCATATATATAGAGAGTCAAAAGTTTACATACACCTTGCAGAATCTGCAAAATGTGCATTGTTTTAATAAAATAATAGGGATCATGCAAAATGTTAATGCTAAACATGTTTTTTAGTTTTATCTGACCTGAATAAGATATTTAAAATAAAAGATGTTCACATATAGTCCACAAGAAAATACAACAGTTGAATTTATAAAAATGGCCCTGTTCAAAAGTTCACATACGCTTGATTCTTAATACGGTGTTGTTCCTGAATGACCCACAGCTGTGTTTTTGTTTAGTGATAGTTGTTCACGAGTCCCTTGTTTGTCCTGAACAGTTAAACTGCCTGCTGTTCTTCAGAAAAAAATCCTTCAGGTCCCACAAATTCTTTGGTTTTCCAGCATTTTTCAAAAGTTTTCACCCCCGGCTCTTAATGCATGTTTTTTCCTTCTGGAGCATCAGTGAGTGTTTGAACCTTCTGTAATAGTTGCATATGAGTCTCTCAGTTGTCCTCAGTGTGAAAAGATGGATCTCAAAATCATACAGTCATTGTCGGAAAGGGTTCAAATACACAAAAACGCTGTAAAACCAATAATTTGCGCGAGCTGAAGGATTTTTTTGAAGAACAGCAGACAGTTTAACTGTTCAGGACAAACAAGGGACCCATGAACAACTATCACTACACAAAAAAACACAGCTGTGGGTCATTCAGGGAACAACAGTATTGAGAATCAAGGGGATGTAAACTTTTAAACAGGGTCATTTTTATAAATTCAACTAATATTTTCTCTTATATGCAAACATCTTTTATGTGAAACATCTTATTCAGGTCAGTACTAAATAATCAATAACATGCATTTTGTATGATCCCTCTATGCGAAAGCACCAGCTTTTATACAAACATCCATTTATAGAGCCCAGACTGACTGAGATAAGTGCAGTTTCACTAGTTCATGTGTCATTGTGAAAAGAGAAATGGCTGTGTTCTGATAGCATTGTGAAAATGTCAACAGAGCCTGTGATGAGGCTTTTCCAGCTCATCTGAACATCGTCAGATGAAGTGATGGAAAACACACAGATACTGGACTCTGGAGCAGCAGAAACCTGTCTATACTTGTGCTACACATTTAAAGAGAGAGTGATTTTCCATAAACAGACAACTCAACTGCACAGGAGAATTTTACATCTTCTAAATAAAAACTATCGTTCTTAAATTTTAAATAACCTTTAAATAATTTTTGGTGACATTTGGATATTCAGAGGCTTCGTAGCAAACGATTATGTCGTTTTGATCAGCATTTATTAGTTCCTCTGAGCCAAACAGGAACGATTGTTGATGCTTAGTCCCATCCCCGTGCCCAGATTGGCTCAAACAGTCATCTATTCAACCAATAAACAGTTTTTGGGCTTTTGAACCATTAATTCACATGTTCTTTCGGAAATTTCAACAAATGCAAAGTGAAAGTAAAGAACGTCTTGCATGCATGATAAAAATAACACATTCGCAGGACAGAATTCTTAGAAAAAGCACAGAAATATTGAATAAAGAACTGGAATTTAGGTCTTCTTGTCTCTATGCGATGTCCCAGTAAAACTGACTCCAACACAGACTACAGCCAGCACATCGATCCATTTGGTTTGTTGCATTATGTAACTAATTCTTACACAGTTTGTAAAGATCATTTGCACATTTTTTTTCTGTTAAATAATTTGGACTGTTTGTATTTTTGTTGCACAAGACAATTTGTGCAGTTGTTTTCGCTACTTGCCACACTGTTTGTGTTTATAGTTCATACTCAGATTAAGAATAAAGTTGTCTGAAAAAGTCACTTTTTTACTGTGTTATTATTGTTATTATTTGAGAACCTGGAGCACAAAACCAGTCATAAGGGTAAATTTTTAGGAATGGAGATTTATATATCATCTGAAAGCTAACAAATAGGACACTATTTGAAAGAGGGTGCAAAAAAATCTAAATATAGAGACAATCACCTTTAAAGTTGTCCATATGAAGTTCTTAGCAATGCATATTACTAATCAAAAATTAACTTTTGATATATTTACTGTAGGAAATGTATAGAATATCTACATGATCTTTACTTAATACATAAAAAAAATCGATAATTTTAACCCATACCATGTATTTTTGCATATTTCTACAAATATACCTGGTTTTGTGCTTCAGGTTCACATATAGCACATAAAGAGCCTATAATAATATTACAATAAATGGCTTGGGGAATGTTATATATAGACAATTTTATTTGAAATTGTAAAACACCAAAATCCAAGTTTTCAAATTATTAAAAATTAAAGTTAAAAGAGTAAAAAACAATTTTTGCTTGCATCTTTCTTAAAATTCTGGAAATTCACTCATTCTTAGGAAAAAAACTCAAAACCAGTCATAATGATCATTTTTATGGAAAGGAGATTTATTTATCATCTGAAAGCCAAACAAATACTATTTGGCGGAGATACAACTATTTGAAATTCTGAAATCTGAGGGTGCAAAAATAACAAAATATGGAGAAAAATCACCTTGTTGATGTTGTCCAAATGAAGTTCTTAGCAATGCATATTACTAATCCAAAATGTATAAATTAAACTACTACTTTTGCATATTTCTACAAATATACCTGTTTTTTTTGCTCCAGGGTCACATATAGCAGTGTTTCTACTGTTACTTTACTCAAATACAAATACAGTTTTCCAAAGAAAAAAAAATTCCAAACTTCAGGAGTTTTTGTTTGAGTACACAGTAAAAAACATCCAAATGTTGTTTGCATCTTTTTTACATTTTTGGAAATTCAGAAGTTTAAAATTCTCCTGTTTATAATGACATAGGTGACCCTGGAGCACAAAACCAGTCTTAAGTAGCACAGGTATATTTGTAGCAATAGCCAAAAATACACTGTATGGGTCCAAATTATCAACTTTTCTTTTATGGCAAAAAACATTAGGATATTAAGTAAAGATCATGTTCCATGAAGATGTTTTATTAATTTCCTACCATTAATATATCAAAACTTAAACTTTGATTAGTAATATGCATTGCTAAGGACTTCATTTGGACAACTTTAAATGGCAATTTACTCAATATTAACAATAATAGTGTATCTCGGCAAATATTGTCATATCCGAACAAACCATACATCAATGGAAAGCATATTTATTCAGCTTTTAGATGAGGTGTTTTTAAACAAAAAATAACCTTTATGACCGGTTTTGTGGTCCAGGGTCACATATGGCACTTGATGCTGACTGCTAGAATAACAAAAAACAATTAAAAGTATAGGTGCATTAGCTGCCCCAAGGTCTTTAAGGGGTTAACCTGAGGAGGATTTAATTGAAAAAAATAAAAAGTATATTATTAACCAATAAATCTTCCTCCAGTGAAAAAGTCCATCTGCTATTGTCTCTCACATCCACCCAGGTGTAAAAGCTTGTAGATGGATGAATCCATTTGTGTGATGACTTTATGAATAAACGTTTCACTAGAGGAAGCGTTATTATAGATCATGGACTGAAAATGCTAGAAACGTCTTAATGTTGGATTTGTTTGAGCTTTTGTCTTCTCAAGATGTTAACTGATGGACTGGAGTGGTGTTTATTACTTGTGGATTATTGTGATGTTTTTATCAGCTGTTTGGACTCTCATTCTGACGGCACCCATTCACTGGTGATACACAAAGAATCCACACCACTCCAGTTCATCAACTAACGTCTTGTGAAGCCAAAAGCTGTGTGTTTGTAAGAAAAGAATCCATAATTAAGAGTTTTTAAGATGGTTTTAACTTTAAACTATTGTTTCCAGCTAAAATATGAGCCAATAATAATGCTTCCTCCAGTGAAAAATTACATCTCTTCTTGTTTATTACATCAAAATCCATCCACATATTTAGTTTAGTTTGACCAGACCATTTTTTTCCACCGTAGGAAGCATTGTTATGGATTATGGACTCGGATTTTAGTCAAAATAGTCTTAATGATGGATTTGTTTCAGCTTTCTGACGGCACCCATTCACTCCAGAGGATCCACTGGTGATACACAAAGAATCCACACCACTCCAGTCCATCAATTAACGTCTTGTGAAGCCAAAAGCTGTGTGTTTGTAAGAAAATAATCCATAATTAAGAGTTTTTAAGATGGTTTTAACTTCAAACTGTTGTTTCCAGCTAAAATATGAGCACATAATAATTCACATTCTTCAGTAAAAAAGTCCATCTCCTGTTGTCTCTCACATCAAAATCTAGACACATATTTGTTTAGGAGTGGTTTTAGTTTGACCAGACCACTTTTTTCACTGGAGGAAGCATTGTTATGGATTATGGACTCAGATTTTAGTCAAAATCGTCGTAATGATGGATTTGTTTAGATGTTAATTGATGGACTGGAGTGCTGTGGATTATTGTGATGTTTTTATCAGCCGTTTGGACTCTCATTCTGACGGCACCCATTCACTCCAGAGGATCCACTGGTGATACACAAAGAATCCACACCACTCCAGTCCATCAGTTAATGTCTTGTGAACCAAAAAGCTGTGTGTTTGTGAGCAAAGAATCCATAATTAAGATGTTTTTAAATTCAAACTATTGTTTCAAGCTAAAATATGAGCCAATAATCCATAATAACAATTCTTTCAGTGAAAAAGTACATCTCATGTTGTTTTTTACATCAAAATTCAGATACATATTTGTATAGAGATGTTTCCGTTTGACCCAGAGAAAGCGCTGGCATGGATTATAGACTCATATTTTAGTCAAAATATGTCTTGATGGATTTGTTTAGATGTTAACTGATGGACTGGAGTGGTACTTGTGGATCATTGTGATGTATTTATCAGCTGTTTGGACTCTCATTCTGACGGCACCCATTCACTGCAGTGGATCCACTGGAGAGACAGTGATGGAATCAGACATTTCTACAAATCTGATAAAGAAACAAACTTATTCTAATCTTGAATAATCTTAAGTCTTAGACAAAAATGCTCCAAAACTCGCAACAAACTAAAAACAGATCCTGATGCTCAGCAAAACTCAAGCAGATCTCAAATGAACCAATCAACATCACTGAGGAAAAAACACTTCTCTAATGTAGAAACGAACAGAAACAACCTGAACGGTCAGCTGCGGTCAATCGCTAAACTTCAGGAAGTGAACTGTACAGATACAGAGTTCAACAGCGACCGCAGATATCAGTCGGAGCTATCGAATGCGCTCTCCCTGATGAATGAGGGTTTTTGTGCGAACCACCAAATAAAGCGAGAGATGACGTGTGCTTAAGACTGAAACATGCAGCTTGTTTAGACTCAGAACTGAAGGCTAGAGAAAAGCATGACTCGAACACAAACCACCAGAAAGCTGAAGCTGTGGTTTACACTGCAGAGCATCATCTTATAAATACAGCTGTGATGCCGTCGGAAATGAACGTGAGGCTCTGAAGAGCGTAAAACGTCAATACTAGTGCTGCTTAAAATAATGAGAAGGCAAAAACAAACGACAGGGCAGAGAGACTCACTTTACATCTCACAGCTGCAGAAAATATAGTTTAGTTTGACTCGACACATCCTGAACACGCAATATCATGACAATAACACTGATCGGACTCGCCTGCAAACACAACAGGTTAGACACAAAGAACATAAGGAAACAGAACAACAGGCATTCACTTCCACATTGAACTTACGTGCTCAGACACACCAAATAAGGCTATCGGAGAGCGATCGGAGAGATCAATAATCAGCAATAATCGTCTGGAGGAGAGAACGGTGTCAATACGGTCCGGGAAACGAGTGTGAAAACAAACGAGAGCCTGAGAAAGGCGTCCAGAACGAGTGAACGAGACCTAAAGCGACCACACAGAAGACAGGCGGAAGTGGAAAACGCTTTTAGACGTGAACGCGTCTGTGTGCTGAGACCTGAAAAAAAAACACAAAGAGCTTCCTGAAATCTGCCTCCTGTTTCTCCTGTTCACAACAAATGACGGGCGGACGTTCGTTTCACCGCTACATGCTATACTTCACACAAAATTCATTTACTTTTTGCTTTGTGAAATTGTTTTTCTTTAAAATCCTCATTATTATATGTAAAAATAATAATAATATTTAAATTCTAATTCTACATGTGAAATTTGAATCATTATTACAGTAATCTTTAATAGTAATTTAGAATTTAAAAATATAAAAAAAGCAAACGTAAAAATAAACATGTTATATTTATTTCATTGCAAAATTATTTTTCTTTAAAATTCTCATTGTAGTGAAAAAAACTGTAATATAAAATATATATAATATTTAAACTAATTCTACATCATGTGAATTTTAATCATTATTACAGTAATCTTTAATAGTAATTTAGAATTTAAAAATATAAAAAAAGCAAACGTAAAAATAAACATTATATTTGTTTATTTCATTGCAAAATTATTTTTCTTTAAAATTCTCAATGTAGTGAAAAAAAACTGTAATATAAAATATGTAGAATTAGTTGAAATATTATATATCATGTGAAATTTAAATGTAGTTCAATGAAAACTGTAATGTGAAAAATATGATATATTGTTAAAATTGTAAGTCATTATTAGTAATCTTTAATAGTAATTTAGACATTAAAAATTACAATGAAAGCAAATGTATATAATATTTAAACTAATTCTACATCATGTGAATTTTAATCATTATTACAGTAATCTTTAATAGTAATTTAGACATTAAAAATTACAATGAAAGCAAATTAATTATTAAAAATGTTAATTTACACTTTATATTCACATATAAAATAATTTTTCAAATGGCTGTGTAATTGTATCATGCATAACAAAAATGAATCCTGTATTTATTTATTTTCTTGCATTGCAAAATTATTTTTCTTTAAAATTTGTAGTGAAAAAAACTAATGTTATATATATATATATATATATATATATATATATATATATATATATAAACTGTAATTCTGCATCATGTGAAATTTAATTATCAGAGTAATCTTCAATAGTAATTTAGAATTTTAAAATATTATAAAAGCAAACGTAAAAATAAACACATTATATGTTTATTTCATTGCAAGATTATTTTTCTTCAAGATTCTCTTCATTGCAATGAAAACTATGATATATTATTAAAATTGTAAGTCATTATTACAGTAATCTTTAATAGTAATTTAGACAATAAAAATTTAAATGAAAGCAAATTAATTATATATTAAAGATGTTAATTTACACTTTATATTCACATATAAAATTATTTTTACAATTGCCGTTTAATTATACTATGCGTAATGAAAATTAACATAGCATTTTTTTTATTTTATTGCAATGTAAAATTATTTTTCTTTAAAATTCTCACTGTAGTGACAAAAAAGTAATGTAATATATATATATATATAAACTGTAATTCTACATCATGTGAAATTTTAATCATTATTACAGTAATAATAGTAATTTAGAATTTAAAAATGTAATAAAAGCAAATGTAAAAATAATTATATATTATATTTGTTTATTTCATTGCATTGTAAAATATTTTTACTTCAAAATTCTCATTATTGCAATGAAAACTGTAATGTGAGTGTAGTGAAAAAACTAAAGAAAAACTTACATAATATTTAAACTAATTCTACATTGTGAAATTTTAATTACTACAGTAATGTTTTATAGTAATTTAGAATTTAAAAATATAATAAAAGTGAATGTAAAAATAAATATATTTTAAATATAATAGTTGACATATTTACATACAAACTTACTTTTAAAATTGCTGTGTAATTATATTTTGCATAATAAAAATTAACCCTGCAATTATTTATTTTTCTTTAAAATTCTTATACTTTATGGGAATCTTTAAAGCATCACTACTGCAACCTTTAATAGTAATTTAGAAATTAAAAATATAAAAAAAGCAAACAAAAATAATTCTACATTAAAAATTAATTTACACATATAAAATTATTTTAAAAATGGATGTGTAATTATACTATGCGTAATGGAAATTAACAATGCATTTGTTTATTTTATTGCATTGTAAAATTATTTTTCTTTAAAATTCTCATTGTAATAAAAACTGTAATGTGAAAAATATGATATATTATTTAAATTGTAAGTCATTATTGCAGTCATCTTTAATAATAATTTAGAAATTAAAAATAATGTAAGCAAATTATAAATTAAAAATAAAATATACATATTATATTTACATACAAAATAATTTTTTAAATTGCAATTTAATTATATTTTGCATAATAAACATTAACCCTGCATTTATTTATTTTATTGCTTTGCTAAATTATTTTTCTTCAAAATTCTCATTATTGTAATGAAAACCGCAATGTGAAAAATATTACTTAAATCAATTAAACATGATTTTTAAGTCATTATTACAGCAATCTTTAATAGTATATTAGAATTTTAAAAAATATATATAAAAGCAATTGTAAAAATAATTATAATTATTAAATATATTAATTTACAAATATTTACATACAAAATTATTTGTACATTTTCTCTGTAACTATACTTTGCATAATGAAAATGAACTCTGCATTTATTTATTTTATTGCATTGTAAAATTAATTTACTTCATAGTCATGGTGTAATGTGAAACATTAAAATTGTAATCTTTACATCGTGGGACTCTTTAAACAATTTTTTTACAACCTTTAATAGTAATTAAAAAAAATTTAATATAAAAAGGTACATATAAAAGTAATTTTACATTACAAATAACATATTATATATTATATTTATGAATAAAAAAATAAATATATTAAATATTTATGCATTTGTTTATTTTATTGCATCGTGAAATAGTTTTTTTATTCTCAATATTGTATAAAAAAAATAGTCAATAAAGTGTAATGTAAAATAATTCTATTTTAAAAATATTAAACTACATTTTATATAAAAATGAGTAAAAAAATGCACAATACTGTATGAGAATGATAATCTACAAACATAAAAAAAAAAAAGTGTATAGACGCATTACAGCACTAAAATTGAGATTTTTTTATTTGCAATAAAGTAATGAGAGTACTTAACCATCACCTAAATTAATGGCCAACGTCTGATAACTGCTAGTTTCCAAAACTTCTCAGAAAAGGACATCTAAAACCACAACTTCTCAATAAAAGCATTCACATGCTGACAGTAAATGATATTTCTGGAAAATCTAACTCATTTCCAGACGTGTGCGTGTGTGTGTGTGTGTGTGTGTGTAGGAGTCGTCACGCACAGCATTGTGGGTCAGTCGCACATCGTTTGAGGAAATGACACAGATTGATTGATTAGAGGAGCACTGGTGACATCTAGTGCTCACATGCAGAACAACTCCTGACCACAGCAAACAGGTCCAAAACTAACACACACTCAACGCCAAATGAGCTAAAACTGATTAGACTGAATAAAATCTAAATAAGTACAAAATACATAGCAATGACCGTCACATGCAACCCCATAGGAATTTTTATTACTAAATAATAAAAATAATAAAATCCAGTTTTACTGCAGATTTTCTGTTAATTTCAAACTGTGACTCTACCCAGATGTCCAGTTTAATGAACAAATCCCAGCTCAAAAATCACTTTATTCGTGCTGAAGTTACAGAAATGTAAAAAATAAAATTATATAAAATGTAAAAATCAAATAAAAATTAAATATAATTTTTTAATGCCAATTTACAGACCTGTGACTCAATGCAGCCTAAAACTACACAGATGTCCAGTTTAATTAAAAATAAAATTTTATACAATTTAAAAATCAAATTAAATTTAAATACAATTTTAAATTGTGAAATATAATTTAAAAAAATGATTTTAAATTTTAAATAGATTTTTTAAAATGTATATAATTTTATTTTTCACATTTCTAATTTTCAGACCTGTGACTCAATGCAGCCCAAAAACTACACAAATGTCCAGTTTAATTAAAAATATAATTTATACAATTTAAAATAAAATAAAATTGAAATACAATTTAAAATTACATTTAAAAAAAATTTTAAAATATAAATACTAAATACTAAAATCTAGATTTACTGCTGATTTTTTACACCTGTCACTCAATGCAGCCTAAAAACTACCCAGACGTCCAGTTTAATGAACAAATCCCAGCTCAAAAATCACATTATTCATGCTGAAGTTACAGAAATGTGAAAAAATTAATACCATTTAAAAACACAATTAAAATACAATTTAAAATTTAAATAAAAAATTAAAATTCAAAATTCAAAAATATAAATACTAAAATCTAGTTTTAGTGCTGATTTTCAGACCTGTGACTCAATGCAGCCTAAAAACTACAGCGATGTCCAGTTTATTTAAAGAATAAAATTTAATACAATTTAAAAATCAAATAAAATTGAAATACAATTTAAAATTAAAAATATAAATACTAAAATCTAGTTTTACTGCTGATTTTTTACACCTGTCACTCAATGCATCTAAAAAAAAAAAAAAAAAAAAAAAACTACCCAATGTTTAGTTTAATAAACAAATCCGAGCTCAAAAATCACGTTATTCATGGTGAAGTTATAAAAATGTGAAAAAATACAATTTTAAATCAAATAAAAGTAACTGAAATTTTATTTTATTTATTTAATTAAAAATGTAAAAATATAAATAAATATAATATAATAAATAAATTTGGTTTACTTCAGATTTTCGGACCTGTGACTCAATGCAGCCTAAAAACTACACAGATGTCCAGCTTAATGAACAAATCCCAGCTCAAAAATCACATTATTCATGCTGAAGTTACAGAAATGTGAAAAATAAAATTGAATACAATTTGAAATCAAATAATTTTGAAACGCTAACTTAAATGTCCTAAAATAATCACATTACACTAACAGAATATTCTCACCAGAGGGTGGCGCTCTCCCCATCAGATTGACAGTGTGCTGAATCACAATAACCGAAACACACTCCACTGGCAGGAAGAGCTCGTCATGTCATTTTCCAGCCCTGACTCATTTGCACTGGTCCGTTTGACCCGTGTGACGGTCTGCAGGCCTCATGACTCAATGACCTTGAGTCACCACAGGAAACACAAAAACTACAGTTTGTGCAAGAGCATTGTGTAAAAGCTTCGAGTCATGAGAGCTGTTCTGCTGGGTTCACAATAACACAATGTGCTAAGTGTGCGAATTTGCACGGGACGCTTGGATAATTTGCTCAAATGTGCAGTGTGAGCTGCTTTATCCAACAATGCACTGCACTTCACCTTCCATCTCCAGTGTGATGAAGGAACTGCAGGAGTGCGATGTTGCTTTTCACATTCATTTTACCAACAGGGGTGTTTAAAAACTAGCTTTAATAATCTCACGAAGCACTGCGAATTAAATAACTGAATTAAAACTAAGGAGAAATACAGCTGCAAGCAGCGATTACCAGAGATCTAGTGCTTTGAAGCACTGAAGCACTATGTAGCAAGCTTTTTTTTGCAAATACAAGTAATTTACCAAAGAAATATTATGTTTTGTAACATTTAGAACTGTTATAATGCTGTTATAATTGAGCTGGAATAAGCTGGGGTAATGTGACGGCTGCCTGACACCTGTCACTCAAGTGGCCACGCCCCTAATTATGCAGAATTTTAATGCTTAATATAATTTAAACGGGTGAGGTAGAAAACGATTCACCCCCCTCAGAGCTGTCATGAAGGGCAAAGCTAGCTGTAAAAACCAAAAACACTTTTTGCACCAGGCTGTAAACATGTTTTTATCTGTTATAAAGTTGAGCATTTTAACACGAGTCTCTATGGGGATTTGCTCCCTTTTTGCAGCCAGCCTCAAGCGGCCAGCCGATGAACTGCAGCTTCAGTCACTTCCGTATTGTTTCAAGAGCGAGAGCGGGAGGTTGCCGCTTTTTTTTATATATATTGGCCTATAAAGTCTAGAGAATTAAAGTCTGGAAAAACTAGTATGCAAAAGTAGGTTCTTGACATCATAATCATTCAACAAATGATTTGATTGACAGCAGTGGTTCTTGAGGAGAAGTTGTCCGGAAAGTCATTTAATACATAGGCCTGTGCAACACATTCTCACTCCCAACTCGTCACATATTGAAGCTCTTTGTTGTCGCATTTTGGTGCACAGGGTACCCCATGTGCAGGGTCCTCCACTGCTTTAAATAAGAAACCTTTGGCGTCAATAACCTGACATGAAAGGCACTGAGAATTATATCGTTGGGATTAAATTATATGTTGAGGAATAATATTGCCGTTATTGCATATATATTAATGTGTGATTTTTTTTAATGCAAACAGCCACAACATTTTTATTTATATCACACTATTTACTAGGGGTGTAACAGTTCACAAAATTCACGGTTCGGTTCGATACGACACAGTGGTGTCACGGTTCGGTACATTTTTGATACAGCAAAAAGAAAGAAATCTGTACACATTTTTTATTTATTAAAACTGCAGGCAGGAGTCAGATTTCATTTATCACATGAAGAGAGTCGAGCTGACAGTGAGGTGAGAAAAACAAGAAGATAACTAAATATTTAGCTTCAAAAAGAAATACAAAAGTGCCTGCTTTAAAAATATTTCAGACTTTTGCTTTGATCTCCAATGTTTTATATTTAAACTTTGTGTAAGTAGTGTGTTATTTTATATTAGGCCTATAGCCTAAAAGCTAAGCAAATAAGCATTGGTTTGTTAATACATGAATCATTCTATGTTTAATATAAGTGAGTTTGCCGTACTGTTTTGTTGTTGTCAATTCAATCAATTGACGTGGAATTGGCGCTAATTCAAAAGTGAAACTAAAACAGGCATATACAAGCTGTTTAAAAGAGAGGAAAAGAAGAAAAATTTTAACGAACTACCCCACCATCACAATCACAACCCTACTGGAGTAGGGCTGTGCCGATATTCGGACGCAAATTATCATGCGCATCTCGTCAGTAATGCCGGTTCTGTGATTAGTCGTAAATCTCATTCACGTTTTCATTCATACAGCCACGTTTGCTACACAGAGCCATAGTTCACTGATCTCGGACGAGAAACGCACGATATCGCGTCCGAATACTGGCACAGCCCTATACTGGAGTATTGTGTTTTTGGTTGGGAGTGAGAGAGGCAGACATCAGTTTGTCTGTTAAGTCGTTTGGGCTGCCTTGTAGAGTACAGTGGCACTGAGAACATTATATTTCACACACTGTAAGTTCTTTTATTTTCCAAATGCAATAGTATTAGTCCAACGAATCGAATCGTTCGGTCTGTAATGCGTACCGAACCGAAAGCCTCGTACCGAACGGTTCAACACGAATACGTGTATCGTTACACCCCTACTATTTACACATTTATGAGCACGTGACCCAACCCTTGCCCTAAACCTAACCATTTGTTAATAAAACACAGATATAGCTGGCAGATACAGTCACCATTTATTTAAAAAAAAAAAAAAAAAAAAAAAAAAGAATATTCCAAGTCTTCCGAGGCAAAACGATTGATTTGTGTGAGGAACACACACGATTGCCATCTCCATCCGCCGTAAAGCTCGTCCTGTTTGCCGCAGTCCGTGCACGAATTCAAAAAATGCCGCCAGAAGAAGCCTTTTACGTCAGCCTTGGTTGTGAAATTCTATTGGCCCTGTCTTGTGTCTTGTGACCGAATGCGTCATGCTAATGTTGGGAAGTATCTTTTGAATGAAATGTGAGCGCGTTAATGGAGCGGGATCATTTTCAGCGATTAAAACCTTATGTTTTACTCTCTTCTTTGCATAAAGATATCGTATGGCTTCATAAGACTTGGAATGCAACACAACTTTTTGCAATAAACGTCTGCGCCTGTACTTATGTTTGCCTGTGTTTTATATTGTTCAGAATTGCGTAACTGTTAGGTTTAGGGTAGGGGTGGGTTTAGGTGCTCCAATCAAAAGTATAAATTTATATAAAATTATTTATAGAATTTACAAATGCATGCAAACCATTAAATTAAGACAAACAACTGAAAACAATGGAGGACCCTGTGTGTCAAAAAACGACTAAAAATGAAATACATTGCCAAAATAGTCCATCTGCCAATAATCCATCTGCACTCACAAAACCAACAAAAAAACTACAAACAGTGCTTTTAGAAAATAAAGTAAACAAAGTTGATGTGCTTTCTGCCGTCTCGTTCTTGAACAGGAGAGCTTTACAATAATGAAACGAAACACAGCGAATACATGCCTCACAGACATGATGTAGTTAACTAATGTAGTTTATATATAACTACATTAGTTAACATGAACTAATAATAAACTGCACTTATACACCATTTATTAATATCTCACATGCAGAACAACTACTGATCACAGCAAACACTGAAGACTACAGGACTGACCAGGTGCAAAATGAACACACACTCAACGCCAAATGAGCTAAAACTGATTAGACTGAATAAAATCAAAATAAGTACAAAGTACAAAGCAATGACCATCACATGCAACACCATAGGAATTTTTATTACTAAATAATAAAAATAATAAAATCCAGTTTTACTGCTGATTTTCTGTTAATTTCAAACTGTGACTCTACCCAGATGTCCAGTTTAATGAACAAATCCCAGCTCACAAAATCACTTTATTCGTGCTGAAGTTACAGAAATGTTAAAAAATTATATAAAATGTAAAAATCAAATAAAAATTAAATAAAATTGTGAAAAATAAAATATACAATATTTAAAATTTAATTAAAAAATAAATAAAAGATATAAATACTAAAATCTAGTTTTACTGCTGATTTTCAGACCTGTGACTGAATGCAGCCTAAAAAAAAATATATATATATCTTTAAATTATTACTATATATATATATATATATATATATATATATATATAATTTTAGTAAATAAAAATTGCTGTCCTTTTTTAATTTATTGTGACAGAGTCAGTATTAATTTATTTTGTAAAAATAAAAATTGTTATCCTTTTTTTTTTTATTGTGAGAACTTGAAAAAAAACCTGAAACTGAAAAAAAAAAAAACTACTCGGCTGTTTTCAATATAATATTAATATTAATATTAATATTAATAATAGTTTTTGAGCAGCAAATCAGAATATTAGAATGATTTGTGATGGATCATGTGACACTGAATAAATTAAATTTTTATGTTAAAAAAAATAAAAATAAAAATGGTAAGATTTTTAAATGGTTTAATGATTCAAATTGGAAAATTGAAAACCTTTTGATGAAAAAAAAAAAATAAATCTTTATTATGTTACGCATACTAAACACTGTTGCCAAAACAAATAAAGTGTGTCCTGTACCTGAACACGGGTGGGCTTCCGGATGATGTTCTGAGATGTATCTGTGTATTCCTTGGACAGATGGAGACACGCGGAGGTGGGACGGGAGGCCTATAGGGGACGGCAGGAGACGACGGGCCGTCTCTGGGCTCTTTAGAGACACCCACGGAGTAGCTCTTAGGAGGAAGAGGAGGAGCGCCCGCCTCGCCCTGAGAGGGAGACGAACACTGCTCATACAGATGGAAGCACTCCGATGAGGAGGACGACGAGGAGGATGAAGAGAACGAACGAGAGGGGGACACAGGGGACGCTTTCCTCTCGTTCGTCTGGAGATGCTGCGCCGGCCCTTTAAGAGGCAGGTGTTCTGGGCGTGGCCTCGGAACGGGCTTGGTTCGTTCGGGGACGCCGACGGAGTCGGAAGTGTTTGAGATGGTCACCGATCCAGGCGTAAAGGGAACGGGAGGTCGATTGGGCGTGACCCGAGGCGGGACGGGAGGCGGACGCCTAGCCTGGGCGCTGTTTTCCGTCGTCCCGTCTGGACTATTTCTAAACCTGGTCCTCTCTCGGGCGACGGGTCTCTCGTCCTCCCGCTCCTCGTCCTCCTCTATCGCCGCCGCAGAGGGGAAGAGCTTATGCAGGCTGCTGAGGATCCGCTTCCTGTGGCCGGACAGAGCCACGCCCATCTGCTGCAGTTGGGCGGAGCTTAAGTCCTGACACTCCCACAGCGATCCCAGTCCCGCCTCCTGGAAGGCGGAGCAGTACTGGTCGAGACGGAGGCCGTTCAGCCATTCGGCCACAGGCTGGGAGCTCTCCGGCGGGACGGAGGACATGATGCTGCAGGACTACACCGCAGGACTTCTTCTCTATGGGACGAGGTCAGGGAATCATCGCTGGAAGAGGACGTCTATTGAGAGGCAAAGAGAAAGAAAAATAATTCGATTTTAAAACTAGATTTTAGGACTTATAAAGACTAGAAGTTCATTCAATGTCCAGAGTAATGAAAAGAAAGTAAACGACGAAGAGGTCATATGTGTTATAATGAAAACATGTTCTGGATCAGTAGTAGTATCTTTTTTCTTATCTTTTTTAATGCCATGTCAGCTACAATGGCTATTTTCACGGCAAAAACAGTTCAATAAAATACAAATAAGGTACACAATAAAAACATTTAAACAAATAACCATCATTAAAATAGACTCTTGACCTTAACATGTGATAAAAATTCTAAAACTTTCTCTGGTTCAACTTTAATAAATAATTCTTTAAAAGAGCTCACTTCTGTTCTGGATCATTTTGTAAGCTAAAGTGTTATTATTTCTTTGTGTGTTTGTTTTTTGTGAGTCAGGACTTATTTATTTATTTGTTTGTCTATTTACTGAGTCTGTATTCATTTATTTTGTAAATAAAAATGTCTATCCTTTATTTTATTTATTTATTGCGAGTCAGAATTTATTTATTCATTCATTAATTTATTCGCTTGTTTGTCTATTTACTGTGACTCAGTATTTATTTATTTATTTATTTGTTATTTTATAAGTGAAAGTTTATTATTATTTCTTTGTTTGTTTATTGTGAGCCAGGATTTATCAACTCATTTATTTATTTGTTTGTCTATTTACTGAGTCAGTATTCATTTATTTTGTAAATAATAATTGCTATCCTTTACCTTTTATTTATTGTGATTTTTGTATTGTGTTTTTTATCTGTTCATTCATTCGTTTGTCTGTTTATTGTGAGTTAGAATTTATTTTTGTATTTATTTATTAATTCATTCATTTGTTTGCCTATTTACTGTGAGTCAGTATTTATTTATTTATTTGTTACTGAATTGATCATTTTGTAAGTTAGTGTTATTATTTCTTTGTTTATTGTGAGCCAGGATTCATTTATTTTGCAAATAAAAATTGCTATGCTTAATTTTATTTATTTATTTATTGTGAGTGAGAATTTAATTTGTTTTAATTTATTCATTTATTTTTTATTTATTGTAAGTCAGAATTTATTCAATCATTCATTTGTTTGTCTATTTACAGTCAGTATTAATTTATTCTGTAAATAAATAATAACTGCCATCTCTTATTTTTTATTTATTGTGAGTCAGAATTTATTCATTTTTATTTATTTTTTTATTATGAATTGCTTCATTCATTCATTCATTCATTTGTTCATTCGTTCATTCATTCATTTACTGAGTCAGTATTTATTTTGTAAATAAAAATGGCTATCCTTTATTTTTTATTTATTGTGAGTCAGGATTTACTCACTCATTCATTCATTCGTTTGCTATTTACTGTGAGTCAGTTTTTATTTATTAATTTATTTGTTACTGAATTTATCATTTTGTAAGTTAAAGTGTTATTATTTCTTTGTTTGTTTATTGTGAGTCAGGATTTATTTATTAAATTATTTGTTTGTCTATTTACTGAGTCAGTATTTATTTTGTAAATAATTTTTGTCAATTTACGAAGTATTTATTTTGTATATTTTTTTTTTTTTTTATTCTGAGTCAGTATTTATTTATTTATTTATTTATGTGTTACTGAATTTATCACTTTTGTAAGAGAAAGGTTATTTCTTAGTTTGTTTATTTTGAATTAGGATTTATTTATTAAATTCAATCATTTATTTGTATATTTACTAAGTCAGTATTCATTTATTTTGTAAATAAATAATGAGATAGAATCAATTACTTTTAGGCATTCATTTATTTGTTTGTCTATTTATTGTGAGTCAGAATGTATTCAATCATTTTTTTGTTTTTTTATTTTTTATTGTGAGTTAGAATTAAGTAATTCATTCATTCATTCATTCATTCATTTTGTTTGTTGAGTCAATATTTATTTATTTTGTAAATAAAAATTGCTATCCTTTATTTTGTTATTTATTGTGAGTCAGAATTTATTTATTTGTTTATTTATTTGTAATAAATAAATTGAGAACTTGGCAGTATTTTTTTATTATTATTATTTATTATTATTTAAAAAGATTAAAATTGAGTTTAGTTGTTGTCAGATGAGACAAACATCCAATGGTGGGTGCATTTACTGCCCATAAATATTTGAATGACCATGAAACCACTGCATTATTTTGATTAAAAATACACATTTTGGGGAAAATTCTTCACTTTTCGCATACATATTGTTTTAAAGCCACTTTACAGAGACGTGTGTCTCTGTGGTGAAGAGCATTACAGAAAACATCAGCAGTCCTATACTGCCTATACTGTCCGTCTCCATCTCCCACTGAAACTGAACCTGCATGAGCACTCGCTGTCATTCAGTTCCTCATATTTTCATCACAATGAAAACGTGGGGAGAATTACACACGGACTTCCTTTAGAAAAAGCACTTCAGGCATCCAAAACATGTTTATATAAGCAGACTGAGATCATCACAAGATGTTTATCATACTACAGGAACAATATGCAGAGTATCTGTTACAAGAGCCTGAAGAAATTTGCTTGATTTCTTCCAAAATTCTGTGTTTTTCATTTTAATTTGATGTTTTCAGGTTTTAACTGAATTCATAAAACATTTAAAATATAACAATTTATTAAAAATAAATAATGAATAATGAACCCATAATGCATTTTATTTTTTGTTTGTTAATAATTTGATATTAATCTTTCGTACTATCAAAAACGAATGCATTTCATATGTTTATTAATCAAATGAAGTTTGAACAATTTTATTATGTGGTTGGACCGAACAAAGTTACCAGCCAGATGCAAACACCATCATATTTACACCCTAAAGGTTTCTATGAAGGTATATTTAAGACTTTTTGTAGACCATTTTAAGACCAAACATAAGAAGTCTCGTTTAATGAGAAACCAATCAATATTTAGTGAGTTTATGATCACAAATATCTGCCAATGGGCTCCAAAAAATAAATTAAGAAAAAATAAAAATCAACTTACAGTAAGATTTGTAATGTTTTTAATAAGCCTCTTCCACTCACCAAGCCTGCATTTATTTAATCCAAAGTTCAGAAAAAAATATTTTTACCATTTGAATATATTTTAAAATGTAATTTATTCCTGTGATTTCAAAGCTGAATTTTCAGCATCGCTACTCAGAAATCATTCTAGTATTGTGATATTGCTCAAAAACATTTATTTATTATTATTATTATTATTATTATTATTATTATTATTATGTCAAAAACAAGTGCCAAGTATAATTTTTTCAGGGGTTTTTTGATGAATAGAAAGTTCAGAAGAACAGCATTTATCAGAAATAGAAATCTATTGTAACATTATAAATATCTTAATCATCACTTTTGATCAATTTAAAGCATCCTTACTAAATAAAAGCATTAACAATTCATTAAAAATATGGTACATAAAGTGTAAACGTTACAAAAGCTTTTTATTTCAGATAAATGCTGATCTTTGGATCTTTATATTCAAAGAATCCTGAAAAATGTACTCAACCATTTAAAATATCAACTATAATATTGTTTCTTGAGCATCAAATCTGAATATTAGAATGATTTCTGAAGGATCATGTGACACTGAAGACTGGAGTAATGATGCTGAAAATTCAGCTTTGATCACAGGAATAAATTACATTTTAAAATGTATTCAAAAAGAAATCAGTTATTTTAAATAGTAAAAATATTTCACATTTTTACAGTTTTTGCTGTACTTTGGGATCCAATAAATGCAGACTAGGTGAGCAGAAGAGACTTCTTTAAAAAATCTTACAGTTTAAATCCTTTTTATACGCCATTGACAGACATTAGTTCTGTTTTCAAATGTAAACCCACTTTATTTACCTCAACTTCTCAGAAGACAAGATGTCATGTCTTCATTTTGCATCTCAAGTAAACATATCTCGATTTAAAGATGTGTAGATACTCGTCTTTGAAGGCAGCCTTTCATTTTGCGGTTCATGCAACATTTAATGCCTCCGCTTTCCGCTCTTATTCAAGACCTCTGCAGGCCTTAAATCACGCAAGACCCTGTAAAAGCCATTTTTACTCCAATATGGCACTTACACATTTATCTCCTCATTAAATGTCACATATTCTGCAGCAAAACCCACTCAGACAAAAATATCAAAGCTCAAATCATTTTAGAAAAACTCACTTCCTGCATTCAATTTCCTGTTCCTGCTCAGATAAGATCATTTTTCCAGTTGAGTTCATTATCAGTCAGATGTTATTAGACCGTGAATTTATAAGCAAGATTTCTAAATCACTCTGTGTTGTAATACACTGAAGCCGTGTTGCTGAAACGCTCTGGAACGAGGGAAGCTCTCGGCCCACTCATGTTCCCATCGCACACCAGAGAGAAAGCCCTGACCATCGCAATCACAAAACACCATTCACACATGAAAACAGAAGCAGCTCCTTCCACCTCCAATCCTTTTCTGTTACAACAGCGGTTCCTCAAAACACGGTGAGGGTTCATCATCATTATCTTTAATAATATCGGAGTCAAAAGGATGTCTGTCAGGTACAACACAAGTTCACAGATGCTCTTTTACACCAAACGCTAGATTTCTGGTGCAATATCAAAGATGTAGCAATGTTAGTGGCCGTTTATACAACACACGACTAATGCAACTGACCGCAGTTGCTTAAAAATGCTAAAACATGAAGTTACTTCTGAGAACATTTCAGGTGAATATGACTGATGTCCAGATGAGAAGAGCGAGTGTTTCACATTCAGGTTATTGTTAAAGTGGTATGTGCAGAGTGTGCTTTACATCTGAATCTTTTTCAGCCAAAGGCACTTCCTCCTCTTTATGCTATTAATAGACCTCATCATCAGATATCAAAGAGGTCTTAAGATGATCTGTTTGGCTGAACCTTTGAGGTTCATTACAGGTTTGAGGATCAAATTTCATACATAATCAGCAAATCAAACTGTCTCATATATATAATTAGCAATCAAACTGAGTTTTTAGTCGCTTCCTCATTTAAAAGTATCATTTTACCAGGAAGTGCATCTGTTAAATGCAAACAAACACTTCAAAGTGTGAAACAGCAGGGTGTGTGTGTGAGTGTGAGTGAGAAGTGGGTGAAACAAGAAAAAACTTAGAGATATTCTCTAAAATACATTACATGCTTATTTAAGAAAGACTTGCATGCAAAACTAGATAAAAAAGGTCATCAAGACAAACTTTAAGTTGGCTTGAGAAAGCCGGACCAGAGAGTTTAAAAAGTTTAAAAGTTTAAAAAGTTTAGGAAGTTTAGTAAGTAGGTTTAAAAGCTTAATGTATGATAGATAGATAGATGATAGATTTCTTTAGCATGATTAGCAAGTTGCTAGCATGTCGCTAGCATGACTTTAATATGATTAGCATGTTGCTAGCATGACTTTAGCATAGATAGCATGTTACTAACATGATTAGCTAATTGCTAGCATGATTCTAGCATGATTAGCAAGTTGCTAGCATGTCGCTAGCATGACTTTAATATGATTAGCATGTTGCTAGCATAACTTTAGCATAGATAGCATGTTACTAACATGATTAGCTAATTGCTAGCATGATTCTAGCATGATTAGCAAGTTGCTAGCATGACTTTAGCATAGACAGCATGTTACTAACATGATTAGCTAATTGCTATCATAATTAGCAAGTTGCTAGCATGTTGTTAGAATTATTCTAACATGATTAACATGTTACTAACATATTTCTAGCATGATTACCATGTTGCTAACATGATTAGCAAGTTGCTAACATGACTTTAGCATAATTAACATGTTACTAACATGTTGCTAGCATGATTAGCTAATTGCTAGCATGATTAACAAGTTGCTAGAATGATTCTAACATGATTAACATGTTATTAGCATGTTTCTAGCATTATTAGCAGGTTGCTAACATGTTGCTAGTATGATTCTATTAACATGTTACTAGCATTATTAGCAAGTTACAAGCATGTTAGCTCATTTTTAACATGACTAGTATGTCACTATCATGTTGCTAGCATGACTAGCATGATTCACATGTTGCTAGCATGACTCTAGCATGATTAGCATGTCGCTAGCATGATTAGCAAGTTGGTAGCATGATTCTAACATGATTAGCATGTTGCTAGTATGATTCTAGCATGATTAGCATGTTGCTAGCATGACTAGCAAGTTGCTAACATGATTCTAGTATGATTACCATGTTGCTAGCATGACTCTAGCATAATCAGCATGTTACGAACATGTTTCTAGCATGATTAGCAAGTTTGTAGCATGTTGTAGCTCATTTTTAACATGACTAGTATGTCACTATCATGTTGCTAGCATGACTCCAGCATGATTAACATGTTGCTAGCATGACTCTAGCACGATTAGCATGTCACTAGCATGATTAGCAAGTTGCTACCATGAATCTAGTATTAACAAGTTGCTATCATGATTGTAACATGATTAGCATGTTGCTATCATGATTCTAGCATGATTAGCATGTTACCAGCCTGTTGCTAACATGATTAGCAAGTTGCTAGCATGATTAGCATGTCACTAACATGTTACTACCATGATTAACAAGTTACTAGCATGTTGCTAACATGATTAGCAAGTTATTTGCATGTTGCTAGCATGATTAGCAAGTTACTAACATGCTGTTAGCATGATTAGCATGTTATTAGCATACCGTAACATGATTAGCAAGTTGCTAGCATGATTCTAGCATGATTAGCATGTCACTAGCATGTTGCTAGCATGATTGACAAGTTACTAGCATGTTGCTAGCATGATTAACATGTTATTAGCATACTGCTAGCATGATGATCAAGTTAGTGTGAATGAGTGTGAATGGATTATAATAGTAGATGAAGGGCAGCTTGATTGAGTCTGAAGGGATTGTGGGAGTTTTGTCAGTGTGAGTTTGAATAGTCTTGGCTCAACAGTCCCTCAATGGAAGTCTATGGGATTTTTCACAGTTTTAATCATCATTTTTAAGAATGAGTTTGTAGAGTTGAAGCTCTAGGATGAGTTAGTGTGGACAGATTTAGTCTCAGAAGAGAGTAATAATGTAAAGAAGTTTAAACAGCATATCAGTGAGTTGCTTTCTCAAGCCAACTTATTTCCACACACACACCTGAATATCTCTCTCAGCGGTAGAAAACTAGACTCTCCACATTCATGACTGGATGTTCAGGTTACATGCGTTTGCAGAAACACCAGGATCACGAACGAAACAAAACAAAAACATGAGAGCAGCTCTTCTGAGCATGAATCCCAATCCAAAGCACATATTAACCAAATATAGACGGGTGGAAACTGTAACTGTTGAAGTGTAAGGTCATAAAAAGTCTTAAATATCTTATTTGCGTATATAAAAAAAAAAAAAAAAAAAAACAACTTTAAAAAGTGACACACGTTTCAAAGTGAAAACACAGCACAGTTGAGTTTGCATTCAATGGATATTGCACATTTATGCCAATCAACTTTCAAATCAATTTGCAGAATCTGCCAAATGTTAATTCTTTTAGCAAACTAAGAGGGATCATACAAAATACATGTTATTATTTACTCCTGACCTGAATAAGATATTTCACATAAAAGATGTTTACATATAGTCCACAAGAGAAAACAATACTTGAATTTATAAAAAGTTTACATCCCCTTGATTCTTAATACTGTGTTGTTCCTGAATGATCCACAGCTGTGTTTTTTTGTTTAGTGATAGTTGTTCATGATTCCCTTGTTTGTTCTGAACAGTTAAACTGTCTGCTGTTCTTCAGAAAAATCACTCTTTGGTTTTCCAGCATTTTTGTTTATTTGAACCCTTTCCCACAATGACTGTATGATTTTGAGATCCATCTTTTCACACTGAGGACAACTGAGAGACTCATATGCAACTATTACAGAAGCTTCAAACACTCACTGATGCTCCAGAAGGAAAAAAACATGCATGCCCTTTTTCTCATTTTGCCTAAATATTATATTTTTTTCAAGACAAATTTACCCTGATCTTCAAAAGTTTTCACCCCCTTCTCTAATCATATCTTTCTACATTTGAATAACAATTCCACGAACCAGGAATAACACCAAGCTGCATTCCAACGAAAAAAAAAAACACATGGAAGTTGATCTATTTTATACAACTTTTTTGCTAGATTTTGGTATCATCTTTCAGTGTTAGGACAGACCAGGTTCGATGTTAGCTCCTAGACAAAGATAATGCAGTTACATTTACATTAGGGCTGCAACAAACGATTATTTTGATAATCGATTAATCTAACAATTATTAGAACGATTAATCATCGATTATTTTACTAGCTAATCAGTATACTTTGATTTTCAGTTTTTGCAATTAGTAAAAAATTATGTTATACATATTCTAACATAAATTAAGATCGCTTTAGCATATTTAGCATATTATGTAATTACAATTATTATACAATGAATTGGTAATACTTTGGTTCATTACTTAACATTAGTTAATATGAACTAAGAATGAACTTTTGCAGCATTTATTAGTCTCAGTTAATGGTAATTTCAACATTTACTAATGCATTTATAAAATCACAAGTTGTTTTTTAACATTTGGTAAACGCACTGTGAACTAACATGAGCAAACAACGAACAGCTGCATTTTTATTAACCAACATTAAAAAAAAAAAAAAAAGATTACATATATGTAATAAATATATTGTTCATTCACGTTAATTAATACATTAGCTAATGTTAACAAATGATACCTTATTATATAGTGTTACCAAATCATTATACAAATGGATATATTTGGCACACAAAATGAGATGACAGACAGAGAAACTGTCTTATACACACCATTCTGCCTAACATCTCCTTTTGTAAGACATGAGGATAAGCAACATAATAAAGGTAAGTGATAAGATGCTCTATTTTTTTTGGATAAACTATTTTATTCAAAATCTGTCTTAAAATACCTTATAGGGTTATAATAACCAAAACAGTTCTGAGCTAGATCAAGCTTTGATCTCTGTAAACCAAACTATCACTGTAATGAAAACAATTTTAATTTTCCCCACTAATAAAACTATTTTCTCACTAGCCATCTACACTGGAGAGAGCTGCTTTATAACAGGAAATCAAGTTGTAATTCTAACTGAAAGCGACGGGTTTTTCATGTTAATACCGTAAAGCTGTTTTGATTTAAGGCCATCTATTGCATAATGTACTATATGAATAAACATGATGTGATGGACATTACTGGAGTAAGTTAATGTTACTGAACTGCAGAGCTCCTGCAAACATCCACATCGTTGTAATCAGATGTATTTTTAACTGCTGCTTTCACACTGCTGTCAGTTTTCGTTGTTTACTTTGTTACTGAGAGGAACGCGTGCAATACATTTACATATTCATAGAAACGACGCTTAGATTCAACTGCGTTTGTTCTGAAGCGCTCTCTTTTTCTCTTGAATCGCATTCTACAGTCCTGCGCTACAGCGCCACACTGGTCAAACCGCATTATTGCAGGCTCTTACATTAGGCCATAGGAGATCAGACGACTACTCCACAACAAAAATATTTGTCGACAATTTTTTATTATCGACGTTGTCGATAATGTCGACTAATCGTTTCAGCCCTAATTTACATTTATTCATTTAGCGTACACTTTTATCCAAAGCAACAACACATGATTCATTATAAACAGACAAATTCGTTTTCTAATAAATTTCGTCATTAACTTCGTCAACGTAATTTTTTCCACAGACGAAAACAAAACGATAACGAACTAAAATTCTTCTTGAATGACAAAAACTATGACAAAAATCTATTCGTCAAGGAATAAAAATGAGATGAACAAGTTAGGGAGGGATGATATGGAAAGAGATTCATTCAGAAAACTGCATAGTAGGAGGTTAGATGCGTACAAACCGGCGGGACACAAGCTTAAATACACTTGCTGAACGTCTTGCGGAAATGTGAATATGTGGGAGAAGTGCAGACATTTGGATACATTTGACGACGCAAGAGAGAACTCGATTCGGTCTTGTTTTCTGAGCGCAGACACTGAAGCAAACACAGAAAACACACCTCACACTCTTTCACGTTGCATTAACTGAGAAATACACACAAAATGATCTCAAATTGATGTTTTGATGAGTATTCACGTAAACACAGGCGATTACGTCTTAAATGAATGTAAACAGTAAAGAGAAAGTATATCAGTCCATTGCATCATTTGCATTTGTGCATTCAGTTTTTAAAGGGACAGCAGCCACATTTAGTGTCTATTGTCCGAGTCACTGATGTTCATCAAGCAACAAAAGAAAGACAGAAAACCACTCACTGCTCTTGACTGAATCACTTACGTAGCACTAAAGATTAATCCGAATTAATTTATAGAAATAAACATGTCTGTTTGAAAGAATGAAGAATATGGTAAACAAGTGACTATAAAGAATGCATCATTAGCCGATATAACCATTGGGATTACATTCAGAAGAAGACCATGTTCTTTATGTGAAGTGATTTTATTTAATTTTAATATTAAGGCATGTTGTGTATCACCGCAGTTAAATTGCGTTTATCATGATAAAACCTTAATATCAACCCTATATAATGAGTTTGGAGATTTTAGAGAAATTCTTAATAAATGCGTTGCACTGTAACTAAACCCAATAAGTTTTAGCCGACTACATTTATTGTAGATTTAGTCGACTAAAATCTTATGATATTTCATAGACTAAAACTAAAAACAATTCAGATGACTAAAATATGACTAAAACTAAAATGGCATTTTAGTCAAAAGGCTATGACTAAAACTAAATCAGAATTTGTTGTCAAAATTAAGACTGCGTAATAGCATTGTTAATTTCCCCTTCTCTCAAAACAGCTTATGCAACTGTTTTAGCTATGAAAATAGCTCAGTTTTGTATGAAATGGCAAAGGTTTTATTTGTCGTTTCATTATTTTATCAAGTTAATTTAGAAAAAAACGTCTGGAGCATTTATTTGTTTGTTAAATGTACAGGGTTTTTTTACGACCAAGCGGCCAGCGGCAGACAGTGAATTGGTCAGAGCCTATGTTTGATCAGTTTAGCTTTCTCAAATCATCACTACTTGCCTAAAATAAAATTTTACAGGGCAATCACTTGCATTGGAAACATTTTTGCGCCATCATTTTTGCTCATAAAGGTAAGATACAGCATTCAGAACTGTAAATGGTCTATTTATATTTGTGTGATCAGTAGCCTACAAAATGCAAATGTATCATATCGTCGCTGTCGGGCGGAAACCTCGTATGTCCAAATTTTGTAAAATTCATATTTATTCACGAATCGATGCTATTGGTCAGTGCCCACGTGGATCTGTAATTTTTACAAATTATTAACTAATCTGAAGTGTTGAAAATAGCTTGAGAGCAAATCTCTTAACTCATTTGAACACTTCAACTGTCTGAGAAGAGCTCGTATCTCCACCTTTTCTTCACTCCGCTGGAGCGTCGGGGCATATGTCCCCTTCCATCTTCTTGTCACAAAGCACCGGCAAAAATAATTAGCATTGAATGTGTTGGTGGAAACAGTAAGGAGATATTTGAATGATCCATTAATAAACTAGTGTATTCTGAGATAATGTCGCAAAGACCCTGACTCGCAATCTCTTCTTTGGACGCAACTTTTGAAGGAAAGCATCTTTCCGGATTACATAATGAAAGCGTTTTTTCCGATTTGTTTTATTTCGTTAAGTAATAATTTAAAGCTTTCTATTTATTTATTTATTTACTTGTCATGTTTGTGAGGCATGTAGCCTATTCGCTGAAAAATGTGATCGCGCTGACTCCTCATGTCCTGCAAAGCGATTTCAGCTTCTCCTCTTCAAAAACAATATTCACATAATAGCGCACATTTATCTAGGTTTAATGTTTAAACTAAAATTGTTCTATAGCTACTTTAACTGTTTTAGATCTATAGATTTTATTTTATGCAAGTCGTAATGATTTAGGCTAAAAGGCAAAAGTCTTCCGCTGGCCGTTGTTCGTAAAAAAACAAACAAACACTGATATTTAACGAACAAAAAAAATGCTCCAAAAGTTTTTCTAAATTAACTTAAGAAAACGAAACGAAATATAACCACTTTGGCATTACATACAAAACGTAACTATGTTAATAGCTGAAACAGTAGTATAAGCTGTTCTGGAAGAATTAAGGGGAAAAAAGACAGACTCAGTTTTTTTGTATTGCATCATAGCTCTTAAACCTTTAAAATAGAGTTTAGGAAGATGTATGTAACCACAGTCGTTAGCTTTGGTTAACTATTGAAGCCTTTTCTCTTGTCAAAAGGCTCAATGCGACCGCAGACTTTGTTTGCCTGCAGATTAATTTCCGCCTATTAGACAGTTTATCGCTTTATTTTGGTATTGCATCACTCATAGCTCTAACCTTTAAAATAGAGTTTAGGAAAATGTATGTAACCACAGCCGTTAGCTTTGGTTAACTATTGAAGCCTTTTCTCTTGTCAAAAGGCTCAACGCGACCGCAGACTTTGATGAACACTGCTGGCAGCAGCGAAGTCTGTGTCTGTGCTATTCTTATCAATGACGGCGTAATCTCGTATCTCCCTGCTCCCAAGTCATAAAACCTCGTATCTCCGATAAAACATGATTTTGGGGAAATGTTGTCTTAATGTTGGTACACAACAGTGTATGATAGCAATATATGGTATAATACCAACTTTAACAATAAAATATTTAATAACTCAAAAAATATGCAGTTTTTTTCATTTCCTGAAAAATGACGGTTTTGGAGATACGAGGATTCCGCCCGACAGCGACGATATTGCTCTTGCTGCCTGTGTGATATCCTGTGATATGTGATAGCCTAAATATAAATATGAGGGGGAAAAACAAATACAGGTAAATTTTTTGCACCAATATCTCAAATATATATATAAGGACATAACTGCATTTATAGAGCTGTTGCCCCACATCACATTTGTCAACAGTCAAGTCTAGGTCTGTGACAAAGTCCTATGGTGTGACGCACATAAAAGAACCACAGATTTGTTTTTATCTCAAAATATCTTTAATAATAAATAAATATTGCAATAGGGGATATATAAATATCACTCATCTTAAAATGGTATAACTTTCAGCAGTTTTGAACAGATGATAGTAAAGTGTCTACGTAAAGTTTGTTTTAAAATTGTTAGGGAAGTCTATAATTTCATATTAAATAAATAACACTATATAAATATATGTGTCTTACAATGAAGATAAATCATTCTTTTTTCATAATTTTTGCTATGGACAAATTTATGGTTCAGTAAAAATGTAAAAAAGAATTATTGACAGAATTGACAAGGTTAGTGACCCTTTATATTTTACATTTAGTTATTTTGCACATGCTTTTATCCAAAGCGACTTACAAATAAGGACAAAGGAAGCAATCAAATTCAACAACAGAGCAATAAGTGCTCAGTTAGCTTAATGCAGTATATAGCAAGGTTTTTTATTTTAAACAACAGAGCAAGCTAGTGTTTTTTATTTTATTTTATTGCTTTTCGTTAATTGTATAATTAATAAAAAGAAAACCATTAGAAAAGCTATAAGATATGAAACGAATAGAGAAACATTTTTAAAAACAGAAATAGAATAGAGAGTGTTAGAGTTAGAGGGTCAAAAAACATAAATGCATGCCTTTTCTTTTAACAGTTTTAAACCTATGCACTCTTGAAGAGAGTTTCATTGTTTTGTCTGTAGTAACCTAACGCAATGTGCAGTTTGAATAGAGGATGACAGACAGAAAGAAGAGTTTATGTGAACTTGAATATAACTTAACTGACTTAAATATTCATCTGTACTTCACACTGAACTTATGGAACAGCTTCAGAACACTTGACATATAGTGCACCAAAACTTTATGGTGCTTTGTAATGTTTTTGTGCTTTTGTGGGGCTCAACAATAACACAGAATAGTATGTGCACAATATCGAATTTGGATCAGTCTCCTACCGATCTGGCAGAAATGCTGAGTATCAGATCAATGCACCCCTAGTTGGAAATGTTTCAAACTAGGGCTGCACAATTTATGAAAAATTTCATATTGCGATTATTGAGGTCAATATTGCGATATGTGATTGCGATTATACTAAATGGTATCGTTAGTCAACTTGATGGGTTAAGGAAAATGCACACACAGGTTCACAATAATGCTGAAAAGTATTTGTAAAACTAAAAGTGGTTTCAAAATAAATATTTTTTACAAAATTAAATAACATTTGCATTAACCCTTAAATGCATACCTCGGGACGTCATTCACTAACCTCTCCTTCCTTAATTTTTTTAAGTTTGACATCAACATTCTTAGTATTCCTCAATTTATTCATTATAAACAATATAACAAGAAAAAAACAACAAAATATAAAAGAATGTCTGTTTTCTGATCATTTTTTTGTAAAAAGTGTATAGGGTCACTAGAGACCCGAGGTATGTAATAGTGGACGTTTATTTTTCATGCGCAAAATATGTAAATATCTGATGACTAAATACATCCAATTCACCTTTATTCCTGGAGGAGGCACTGTTTAATTGATAATAATGAACTGAAGTTTGATGCTTCACTATCGCACGCATAAAACTAAAGAATATCATCAGCAAAAATGTAACTGATTTGAATGGCTTTACTGCAGAGCAATTACTGCATGCAATAAAACATGAATGTCACTCTTATTTGAGATGGATGTGCTGAATAAGCTGCCAGCAATCAAAATATTGATTTTGAAGTCGTTGAAAACAAAAGCTTTGAGAATATGGTTGAGATGGTGAATATGAGGCAGATGCTGAATACACTGTGGAAGCGCCTTCTGAGGATGACGGCGATCGTAAAATCATCTGCTCAAACTAAATCCTTGTTTCAAAAGGTAACGAAATATGCTTTATTTTATGCTTCTCTAATTGTTCTTAAAATATTAAGAGAGTTTTTTGCTATTGCAGAAGTTAGAGGTCCATCCGAGCTGGATATATGTAATAATGACTGGCCGAACATTCATGCATTTAAGGGTTAATGTAAACTTCTCAAAAGTATAGCTAAATTAAATAAAACAATAATTAAAAACATGCATATTTTTTCACAAAAATAAGATATGTTAAACATTTTCCAAACAAACAGGGACATTTATGCAGGATGTAACATACGCTCTAGAAACTAAAACTATATATAAAATTGTCGTTCAAACTCAAACCAACGAATCTTTTTGTTTTCTTTTGTTAGTGGAAAATCAGCTAACTGTTCTCAGAAATCATTTGTTCTCAAGTCCACACACTTATTTATTTAATATAATGACAACATTTTCCTGTCATATAATTGCACAAGCTGACATCGCATTGCGATTGCAATACGATTAATCGTGCAGCACTAGTTCAAATACACAAAAATGCTGGAAAACCAAATAATTTGTGTGAGCTGAAGGATTTTTCTGAAGAACAAACAAGGGACTCATGAACAACTATCACTAAACAAAAAAAAAACACAGCTGTGGATCATTCAGGGAAAGTATTAGGAATCAAGGGGATGTAAACTTTTACTATCTCTTGTGGACTATATGTAAACACCTTTTATGTGAAAAATCATATTCAGGTCAGTACTAAATAAACAAACAAACATGCCTTTAGTGTGATCCCTCTTATTTTCTAAAATAATTTACATTTTGCAGATTCTGAAAGGGGGATGTAAACTTTTGACCTCAACTGTATATTTAAAAAGCCAGTGTACTTTTTGTATTCTATTAAATCCAATAATTTTGCTTGAAACATTTCCTTGTACGCCTTTATTTAGCAAAACGTTAACCCTAAAGTTAACTCTCACCGCTACTGATAATCCATTTCTGAACAGATGCTCTCTTTTTAAACTCTCTACTCGTATCCGGCTGTGAGGGAGAGAAAGCGATTAGTGAGAAGTGAAACACGCGCAGTGTTTGGGATTGTGAGCTCATGCTGGCACTTAAGTTTTCAAATCCTCACTAAAGCTGAGACACACACACACACACACACACACACACACACACACTCACTCATGACTCATGTCTCACCCCTCCTGCATCTGACTGATCATCAGCCCGTGACCCTTGACTTCTGAGTGCGTCAGTGGTTAAACCAAAGACACCAGACTCAGTATGAGTCAAAAGATCATTCAAAGGAATTATGCAAAGCAGTTTTGATAATTATTTTTATCAGTATATTTTGTGTTCAAATCTAGTCATACTGCATGAGGAAAATATTACATTTAATATACTTTAATACTTAAATCAAATAACTGTTTTCAAAAATTAAATAATTGGCTTTTATGTTGTCATTATACCAACACTAAACTTTTTTGCATAAAGTTTTCAGAAAATATTTGTTAAAAAGTAACTAATTCTGAGAAAGAAATAGTGAATGCAAATATTAAAACATATATATATATATATATATATATATATATATATATATATATATATATATACACACACATATACATACAGGGGTTGGAAAATGAAGCTGAAACACTTTGTTTTAGACCCCAATTAGTACACTGTTGGGCCTACTTTTGTGGCAAATACAGCATCATTTGGTTTTGGGATTGACAAATACATGTCCTGCATAGTATCCAGAGGGATTTTGAGCCATTCCTTTTCTAGAACAGTGGCCAGGTCTCTATGTGATTCTGCTGTAGGAAAACGTTTCCTGACTCGCTCCTGCAAAACATCCCAAAGTGCCTCAATAATATTCAGATCTGGTGACTGTGCAGGCCATGGGAGATGTTCAACTTTACTTTCATGTTCATCAAACCTCTCTGTCTTGCTGTGTGTATTAGTACATTATCATCCTTATACATGGCACCACCTTTAGGGTATAATGTCTGAACCATTGGGTGCACATAGTCAACCTTCACACACCACTCTTACTGCTGGAATGTGCAATAAGTGAAGATTGGCCACCAAATATAGCCATGAAACCTCCAACACTATATTGGCCAGTGTTTCAGTTTCACTGTCCAACCCCTGTATATATATATATATATATATATATATATATATATATAAAAACATACATACATATACATACTATATATATACAAATAAATAAATAAATAAATAAATAGGGGTTTTTGCTTTTTTCTCCTAAAACCTTTGTGCAAAAAAAAAAATTTAGCGTTGGTATAATGACAACATAAATTATTAAATACGTTTTTTAAAATATTAAATGTAATATTTTCCTCACACAGCATGACTCGATTTTAACACAAAATAAAAATATAAGCCAACTGCATTTAAAGTCATGATTTCTGACATGTCTGTAGAAAGCAGAATCAAATTTTTCACATTTAGTGAATGTGAACATAAAAAACCAAAACCAAAAGGGGTTAATTTTCTGAAAGTGAGATTTATGCATCATCTGAAAACAATAAAAAAGCTTTCCACTGATGTGTGGTTTGTTAGGATGGAACAATATTTGGCTGAGATACGACTATTTGAAAATCTGGAACCTGAGGGTGCAATTTGCAAAAAAAAAAAAGCAAAAAATTGCTTTTAAAGTTGTCCAAATTAAGTTCTTCCCAATGCATTGCATATTACTAATCAAAAATTAATTTTTGACATATTTACAGTGGGAAATGTACAAAACATCTTCACTGAACAAGATCTTTACTTAATATCCTAATGATTTTTGGCATAAAAGAAAAATCGATAATTTTGACCCATACAATGTAATATTGGCTATTGATACAGTCTATGCGACTTACAACTGGTTTTGTGGACCAGGGTACATTTAAATAAAATATCCCTACAAATAAATTCAATAATTAATAAATTCTCTCAAAGACCCCCTACTAAAGTCTTAAAGCCCCCAATTTGTAAGAAGGAATCATGGGTCACAAACAACGGAGGCTGTTCTACTGTATACAAGTTGAGAAGCAGCATACAACAGCTTTCACAAACACATTCAGTCCAGAAAACCATGTGGAGGAGAAATAACACTGCTCTGCAATTAAAGGCCATGAAACACTTCACAGCCTCTATAAAACATTCTGCTCAGAACAACACATTAGACTGAAACAGGATGAAAACAGCAAACACGTTTCTCAGTTGTGGTTAACGTCTCGCTGGCGCATGCTTACAAAGTCACACAAAGGCTCATGGTGTGAATTTTTGACCAGCTAATCGACAACTCGAGAACTCGCTCAAAAGACATGATGCATCTACTGCTCAGCGTTCATACAGCTCGCTCACCATCAGGCTATCCAAGTTGCAGTGAATGGGTGCCGTTAGAATGAGAGTCCAAACGGCTGATAAAAATATCACAATAATCCACAAGTAATCCACACCACTCCAGTCCATCAGTTAACATCTAATCAAATCCATCAAGACTATTTTGACTAAAATCTGAGTCCATAATCCATAACAACGCTTCCACCGGTTAAAAAAAAAAAAAAAAAAAAAAGTGGTCTGGTCAAACCAAAACCGCTCTAAACAAATATGTGTTTGGATTTTGATGTAAGAGACAACAAGAGATGTACTTTTTCACTAAAAGGAAGCCTTATTATGGATTATAGGCTCATGTTTTAGCTGGAAACAATAGTTTGAAGTCAAAACCATCTTAAAAACTCTTAATTATGGATTCTTTTCTTATAAACACAGAGCTTTTGGCTTCACAAGACATTAACTGATGGACTGGAGTGGTGTGGATTCTTTGTGTATCACCAGTGGATCCTCTGTAGTGAATGGGTGCCGTCAGAATGAGAGTCCAAACGGCTGATAAAAATATCACAAGTAATCCACAGCACTCCAGTCCATCAGTTAACATCTTGAGAAGACAAAAGCTGAAACAAATCCATCATTAAGACTATTTTGACTAAAATCCATAATCCACAATAACACTTCCCCCAGTGAAAAAGTGGTCTGGTCAAACCAAAACCACTCTAAACAAATATGTGTCTGGATTTTGATGTAAGAGACAACATGAGATGTACTTTTTCACTAAAGGAAGTGTTATTATGGATTATGGGCTCATATTTTAGCTGGAAACAATAGTTTGAAATTAAAACCATCTTAAAAACTCTTAAATATGGATTCTTTTCTGACAAACACAGAGCTTTTGGCTTCACAAGACATTAATTGATGGACTGGAGTGGTGTGGATTCTTTGAGTATCACCAGTGGATCCTCTGCAGTGAATGGGTGCCGTCAGAATGAGAGTCCAAACGGCTGATAAAAACATCACAATACTCCACAGCACTCCAGTCCATCAGTTAACATCTTGAGAAGACAAAAGCTGAAACAAATCAATCATTAAGACATTTTTAACTAAAATATGAGTCCATAACCCATAACGCTTCCTCCCCTGAAAGCAGTAGATATTTTGTAAGTTTCCTACCATAAATGTATCAAAACTTCATTGTTGATTAATAATATGCATTGCTAAGGACTTAATTTGGACAACTTTAAAGGCAATTTTCTCAATATTTAGTTTTTTTTGCACCATCAGATTCCAGATTTTCAAATAGTTGTATCTTGTATGGACTCGGATTTAGTTAAAAACATCTTAATGATGGATTTGTTTCAGCTTTTGTCTTCTCAAAATGTTAACTGATGGACTGGAGTGCTGTGGATTACTTGTGGATCATTGTGATGTTTTTATCAGCTGTTTGGACTTATTCTGACGGCACCCATTCACTGTAGAAGATCCATTGGTGAGCAAGTGATGGAATGACGCATTTCTATAAATCTGATGACAAATTCTATTGTTTTATCATTCTTTCTGTCATTGTATTTTTCTTTCTAATGTTTTTTTCTATTACTTTATTTTTTTTCTATCAGTCATTCTATCATTTATTTTCATTCATATCTTTTAAAATCTTTTTATTTATTCTATTTGTTTAGTTTTATTGTTTTGTGGTTCTATATAATTTTACAGTTATTTCTATTGTTTATCAATTTATTTAAGTGTTTTTACAGTTCTTTCTGTCATTTGATGGTTCTTTTCTTTTTTTTAAAAAGAAGTCCATCTCCTGTTGTCTCTCACATCAAAATCCAGCCACATATTTGTTTAGACCCATTTTGTCTTGTAAATGGTGCTTGATCTGTGCAGATTTCTCTCCTGATTCAGACCAGACCACTTTTTCAAAGGAGGAAGAGTTATTATGGATTAAGGACTCAATGTATTTTAGTTAAAAATGTCTTAATGATGGATTTGTTTGAGCTTTTGTCTTCTCAAGATGTTAACTGATGGACTGGAGTGGTGTGGATTATTGTGATGTTTTTATCAGCTGTTTGGACTCTCATTCTGACGGCACCCATTCACTCCAGAGGATCCATTGCTGAGCAAGTGATGGAATGACACATTTCTACAAATCTGATGACAAATTCTATTGTTTTATCATTCTTTCTGTAATTGTATTTTTTCTTTCTAATGTTTTTTTCTATTACTTTATTTTTTTTCTATCAGTCATTCTATCATTTCTTTTCATTCATATCTTTTAAAATCTTTTTATTTATTTATTCTATTTATTTAGTTTTATTGTTTTTGTGGTTCTATATCATTTTATAGTTATTTCTATTGTTTATCAATTTATTTAAGTGTTTTTACAGTTCTTTCTGTCATTTGATGGTTCTTTTCTTTTTTTTAAAAAAAGTCCATCTCCTGTTGTCTCTCACATCAAAATCCAGCCACATATTTGTTTAGACCCGTTTTGTCTTGTAAATGGTGCTTGATCTGTGCAGATTTCTCTCCTGATTCAGACCAGACCACTTTTTCAAAGGAGGAAGCGTTATTATGGATTAAGGACTCAATTTATTTTAGTTAAAAATGTCTTAATGATGGATTTGTTTGAGCTTTTGTCTTCTCAAGATGTTAACTGATGGACTGGAGTGGTACTTTAGTGGATTGTATTATTGTGATGGTTTTATCAGCCATTTGGACTCTAATTCTGATGGCACCCATTCACTTCAGAGGATCTATTAGTGAGACAGTGATGGAATGACTTGATTAAGACAAACTCTTTCTAATCTGATATCAGAACACAATTCAGTGATGCAAATAAGATGTTTATTACCCTTCGACAGTGCTGTACTGGAACTGAAACGAGAGAACTACCACTTCTGTTAATCTGCAAAATAATCACCTAATCATATCCAGATATTAGATCGCTGTCTGTTTCTCATCATGTGCTCCTGCTAGTTTAGTTGCATGTAAAAATGTTTGATTAAATGCTGATTGTGTCCGATAAAAAGGCGAATTGGACATCAACTCACAGGGAACTGGAAGTGTTGACGAACATTCACTGAAAGAAAACGCTCGACTGAGCCGCTTCAGTGTTTACAACAAACATCAACCTGATTAACATTCCAGCCACATCACAGGACTAGTTAACCCCTGCACACACACACCTCGCACAGATCCCCTTTATGAGCGTTAAAGGAAGTGAAATCGTCCCGTGCATGCAGAGCACGACTGTAGTGCACTAGTATTAGTGCTGTATCTCTTTAAGGACTCTATTAGTCGACCCACAACTCCTGTGAAATCATGTGGTTTGAGACCACATCCCTCAAACACACACACACACACACACACACACACACACACATATATATTAACCCTCTGGTGTTTTTCGGTCATTTTAGACCGGGAAAAAAAAAGTTTAGTATTTTTAAAAATCGCAACTCCATCGGAATGGTACGAAACTCAATGACTTTTATGGCAGTCGCTATTTGACCACAAAAAAAAAAAATTGCGGGCCCGATTCCAAAAAGCTAAATAGTCGTTAAAAAAAAAGTCACACTTGTGTTGCTTGCGGTCAAAAACGGCCTCCTTTGGACATGAATGAGAAATACAGTAGAATACAGAATTTTTTGTGTGTACAATCTACAAATCATTCACAACGCAGAAAAAATATGCACGTAATGAAGGGTGACACCTCTGTGTCTTTGATAATGTCTAAATATATATCCAAATCCACAACTTAATAGAAATAAGTTATTATGTCTAAAAAACACTAGAGAATCTAGTGGCTAAACCATGCAATTGCTGATGTTTTTCTTTTTTTTACTCCCACCAGATGGCATTAATCTATAAAAAGCTTGTTTGTGCCACTGTATAAAAGTAAAAGGTTATTGCGATTTGTTACATCACAGTTCTGAGATATAAACTCACAATTGCGAGATATAAATTTGCAAATCTGAGAAATAAAAGTCGCAATTGCGAGTTATTAAGTAAGTCAGAACTGTGAGATATAAACTTGCAATTCTGTGATCATATCAGTCTTTTTTTTCTTCTCAGAACTGGACTTCATAACTCGTAATTGCAAGTTTATCTCACAATTCTGATGTTTTTTTTCTCAGATTTGTGAGATATAAACTCACAAAAAAAATGTCAGAATTGCAAAATACAAAGTTGCAATTTCAAGAAAAAAAAGTGTCAGAATTGTGAGATACAAAGTCGCAACTGCAAAAAAAGCCAGAATTGCAAGAAAAAGTCAGAATTGCATGATAAAAAGTTGCAAATTGCAAGTCAGAATTGTGAGATACAAACTTGAAATTGCAATAAAAAAAATTGCAAATTGCAAGCTAAAAAGTCACAATTGCAAAAAAGTCACAATTGCAAGATAAAAAGTTGCAAATTGCAAGAAAAAAAGTTGCAAATTGCAAGAAAAAAAGTTGCAAATTGCAAGAAAAAAGTTGTAACTGCAAGAAAAAAGTCAGAATTGCAAGATAAAGTCACAAATTGCAAGAAAAAAAGTCGCAATTGCAAGAAAAGAGTCAGAATTGCAGGTTATAAAGTCAGAATTGCAAGATACAAACTTGCAATTGCGAGAAAAAAGAAAAGACTTTATAACTCTCAGTTGCACGCTCAGTTGCACTGTTCTGAGGAAAAAAAGTCAGAATTGCGCGATGTTGCAATTACCTTTATTTTTTTACTAATTGGCGGAAACAGGCTTCCATACTAATCTGACTTCAAAAAATGGACTTTAAAAGCAGTGTCTTTTGAAATACTGCCTTCTTCAAAAAAAATAATATAAAAATCTTACTTTTTTTGGGGGGTACTATTTTTAATGAGAAATTGCATCATAATTATTGCATAAATATTAATTAGTAGCATGAAATTCTCTCTAAATACAAAAGAAAGAAGAAAAAATATTATGGAACAAAAATATATTACATTGATTTTACAGAAAATAAAAAAAAAGTTACATTTCAGGTGTTCGGTCTCTTTTGACAGCGAACAACACAAGTGTGACTCCCAAATGAACAACACCAGAGGGTTAAACATACCTAGTGCTGTTAGACTCACTCACACACTAAAGTGTTTCCTTCAGGCTCAACAAGTGCATCTGAACACACACACACACACACACACACACACACACACACACAATCTGAGTATTTACTGGTTAAAGAGACAAACATTCCAGCAACTGAGCAACCAGACAGAAAAACAGAAACAGAGGCAAAGACAGAAAAGCTGAGGGACAGACAAAAATACCAAGAGAGGGACTGAAAAACATATAAACGGACAGAAAAACTACAGAAATGCGAATCAGCCTTTTTTTTTTCACACTTTTGACGAAAGCATTTCCATTTGCAGTGTGACTTCTAACTCTAGCCGATGAAATATTTCCAAGCGCTACTGAAATGACACATCATCTGTGTTCACTATAGAAATGTCCTGTT
This sequence comes from Cirrhinus molitorella, assembly GCA_033026305.1. Classification (NCBI taxonomy): domain Eukaryota; kingdom Metazoa; phylum Chordata; class Actinopteri; order Cypriniformes; family Cyprinidae; genus Cirrhinus; species Cirrhinus molitorella. Next base: position 35,781,305 of record CM065134.1, read on the forward strand.
ATACAGATCAGAAAATAAGAGGGATATTAAGAGTTTTTCAGTGTCTGTGGAGCTGCAAGAGAATCACGTGCAGAGATTTGCTCAAGATTGTGTTGATAAAATCATCGACGCGTTTCTTCATTTCTAATTTAAGTAAATTCCTGACTGAAAAACGCTCCAAAACGCGACAGAGACTTCAACAAAATAAAACATAAACTCACAAACAATCTCTCTGATGAATATGAATGAGTCCCACACTTACAGACGCGCCTGAGGCAGAACTTCAGCTTGTTTTTATCGCTCCGGTTGTTGTTGTTTTTCTCCGGATGGTTGAGTGTTAGTCCGTGCTCGTTTCTCAGTGCCAGTCAGACGCTACAATCCGCTGAAACACTCAGAAAAAGCTTGTAAGAAACTTCCGTAGGCGGCGCGTCACATGAGCGTTTGAAACTCCTCAGCAAGCGACTGCTTTGACGCGACGCGACGCGAAGAAACACTATGGGCGGCAAATACCGCTAATGGAGGTTGCTATGATACACAACGGTCACATTGTTTGGGGGGCGCGCGCCCAGAGAACGAAAAACACCGTCGAGCAGCACTGAAACCTTACGACGCGTTTTTCTGGTTTGACACATTCGTGTGATTGATGTAAGTATATTAATTTAAAGGATTGCTAAATTGCATATAAATGGAAGTACGCTCTATGAATCTTAAAAAGTTTTTTTTTTTTTTCAAAACTTCATCGAATTCTCACACGCGACTCTGATTGGTCCATCCTCAGCAGCGCAGAGAAAAGTAACACACAGTAAACGCGTTTGTTTATTCATTTATTCATTTAAATGTATTTATTGTATATGTAAATTATATTAATTATATTTATGTATCAATTAAATATACAAAAACACATATGTAATATATATATAGTGCTGGGTAATATTAAATGCATCCAAAATAAAAGTTTTTGTGTACATAATATATGTGTGTGTGCTGTGTATTTATTATGTACATATAAACACACACACATGCATATTATATATTTAAGAAAAATATGTAGTTTATATGAAGAGTTCAGATGCAAAAACACCTAAAAGCCACCTCAAGTCAAAAAATGAGATAATGATACTGAGACACATATTATACGTCCATCAAATACTTAAATTCTTAAAAAATGCATTTTTTAAAGAAAGACGTCAGATGGATTTAGAGGCTTTTGCATCTGAACTCTTCATGTATTTAATACTTTTATGTATAATATAAATTATATGAATATAAATATATATATTTTCAAAATATATACTGTATGTGTGTGTATACTGTATATATATATATATAAAAACAAAACTTTTATTTTGGATTTATTATTTATTTTTATTTATCCTGCACCAATTAAATGTACAAAAATACTGCATATATATATATATATACATATAATTATTATTTATTTATTTTATATTTAAATTAACAGATTTTTTATATAATTCATTTTCTGTCAATTACATGTACAAAACATTTAAAATATTTCTTTACTTAATCTTTATCATTTATATTATTTTTTATTCTTAATGACTTTAAAAATGACTTTTGATTTTTTTAACTTATAAATAGGAAAAAACTATATAAAAAATAGATTCCAATATATTCTGGTGTTTATGAACATTGTTTTATTTATTTATTAATTATGTAATTGAACATTTCTAACAGCAGCATTACACTCGTTGGCCGACAGACGGCGCTACAGGATAATAAGTGAATATGAGCCTGTCTTATGCTGGAACTGCATACTGCACAGCATTTACTACTGAATTTAGCATGCAGTATGTGATTATTTCAGACAGTAGTAACCTGCATTGTTTTCTTTATTAGAATGCATGTTTATTTTAGACAGTTTTATTCTCAGAAATAAGAAAACATAGTGTTTTTAAATATTTTTTGTGCATAAGTGCATGTAATTAGTCACAGTTAATGTCATACCTGTTTCATTAGTCAAGTTGGTCAAGCCATCCACATTGCATTATGGGATGCTGTACATGTTCATAGTGTGCACTTTATATTGTACAAACAGCACATGCTCATTGTATGGAGGGCCAAATTACTCTAAATTAAATCATTAAATAAATGTTGAAATATATAAATAAATTGTTAAATGCATCATTTAATTATTGAAAGCACAAATAAATGTATAAATTATATATTTATTTAATTATTTAAATTATATATTTATTTAAGTATATAATAATTTAATTATATATATATATATAAATGGATTTAATTATTTATTTATATATTTATTCATTTAATTAATAACCAAAATTAAATGTGGAGGCAATAAATAAATATATAATTAAATAAATAAATAAATAAAAATATATATACTTAAACAGATATATTATTAAATAATGACATCAATATTTAATTAAATAAATATAAAATTAATTACATAATTAAATAAATACATAATTTATACATGTATTTGTGCTTTCAATAATTCAATTATGTATTTAACAATTTATTTATATATTTCAACATTTATTTAATTATTTAATTTTGAGTAATTCGGCCCTCTATAATATAGTAGAGTATAGAGAGCATTGTGACACTGGACAGAGGCTGCAGTGAAATGGTTAATCCTCCTCTGATTGCTTCATAAAAAGATATTAAGTGTGTTTTTCATCATCATCATCATCATCATCATCAGTAGACAATAGTGTAGGACGAGTGTGAGTCAGAGTCTAGCAGCCGAGCGTCTCGAATGCCTCGTGTGGGCGCTTCAACAGCTCACATCATCTGTTTGAGCTGTAGGAGGCTGCAAAACTGAACGCTTCGTTAAAAGGTGAATCACCAGAATATTTAGTTATTCGTGTTGATTTTAATCCAGATTTGTGTGTTTGGAGTCTTCACCAGATAATCATTAAAGGAACAGGTCTCACAGAAATTAAAATGCGCTCATGCCAGTTTATTCCTTCATTAGATTTGTGTAAATGTGCCTCACCAACGGATCCTCTGCGGTGAATGGGTGCCGTCAGAATGAGAGTCCAACGGATTATAAAAACACAATAATCCACACCTCTCCAGTCCATCAGTTAACATCTTGAGAAGACAAAAGCTCAAACAAATTTATCATTAAGACGTTTTTAACTAAAACACATTGAGTCCTTAATCCATGAAAAAGTGGTCTGGGCCCGTATGTATAAAACTTCTCAGAAATGCTCTTAAAAACAGTCTTAAGTTTTGACTTAAGTGTCAAAAAATTCTTAGTTAATAGTAGGACTTTTCTAAGAGTAGGAGGCTTTTATAAAGAAGCTAAAAGCAACTTTCAGTAAAGTCTAAGACCGACTCTTAAGTGTTGACTGAGGGGACACTTAAGTGCTGTGAACTAAGGACTACAATGATGTAAACCCAAAATGGCCGCCCATGACCTCTGAAACAGCCAATAGTGAGCCTGCTCATGTGAAGTCACTGCAGCACAACACCAATTTTATTCGATGCAACTACAATAAAATCATTTAATTAAGACACTATTTAAATGCATTTAAAAAAAATGCTTTGCATTGTGCAAAAGTATCACAATTTATTACAGATACTTTGAAATCCTTTTCTATTGGTATGGCTACTTTTTTACAGTCGGAGAAATGATGTGAACATGAGCTCCATCAACAGCTCCAACTCAAGGAAAGCCCAAAATCCTCATAACAGTGGCTTGTTTTTGTGTCTTGCATTGTTTGATGGTCAGCTGGAAAGTCAATGAACTGCCATATAGCAGTGGCTAAATGGTGCCTATAGTAGTGGGAAATTTTACATATTCAAACTTATTTATAAAAATGTGTTTTTGTAAACAAAGAAATTATACAATTATAAGCACATGTAAAAACAAGAGAGGATCAACAAAATATTAATAACTGATTTTGTACTCAATGTGACAGTGTTGCCAATTTAGTGATATTGTCAGTAGATTTAGTGACCTCCTCAAACCTTTTAATACTTGTTTTTCCAAAAGCAGAGCAACAAAGTCAATTTCTCAGACAAATCATAGATTCAGAGACTCTCCCACTGATCTATATTTCTATTTAGATCAGTGAACTCACCATTATGATGTCATCTAGCAACATTTAAGGACTATTTTAGCTACTTTCAAGTGGCAACACTGGTAAGTGTTTTTTTTTCAGCATATTTTGATGGTTTAAGTGAATTTTGGGGTCATAAAAAACTGCAGTTGCAGTTATTGCAGTTAGAGCATTGATTTGTAGAGTGGAAGAAGTTATTATATTTCTTAAAAAAAAATAAAAATAAAAATCTTCACGATCAAGTTTGTATCATTTTATCAACTATCATATCATCATATAACTCCAGTACATAATATATTAATTGTAAAGTGTTTGTTTCCCCCTCTTTGCTGCCATCTTGTTACTCCTAACTAGTTTAGGAGACCTCTCCAGCTGTCTTAAATAAGTTAGGAGCTGAGACCAAGTCTTAACATTTAGGAACCTTTATGAATCACTCTTATTCTTAAGTCTAAGAATGAGAGTAAAATGATGTCATTCTTAGAATTTTGACACACTTAAGACTAAAATTTTACTCTGAGCGGCTTTATACATACAGCCCCTGGTCTGAATCAGGAGAGAAATCTGCACAGATCAACCAGCGTTTACAAGACAAAACAGCTTTAAACAAATATGTGGCTGGATTTTGATGTGAGAGACAACTGGAGGTGGACTTTTTCACTGGAGGAAGCGGTATTATGGATTATGAATGACCCATCGTCATACATGGTCTCATGTCACAACACTTTCTTGTGGTTTGACTCTGTGGTGTCCACGTGGCATTACAACGGTTACGTAAAGTAACAGGAAGTGAACAAACTGTATGTGTGTGTGTGTGTGTGTGTGTGTGTGTGTGTGTCGGATTGATCTCTTCACTGTCAGCATCATCAGATCTCATTAGTGTCTTGTTTCACACTGATAATGAGTCTCAGACACTGACATGATGGACAGCATTAGAAACAAACAGACAGGTGAGTAACTGAAGCACAAATACAATATTTGAGGTTGAAATTTGTCTTATTTGTAATATATGTTAGTTATTTTATCAAAATAAGAGGGATCGTACAAAATGCGTGTTATTGTTTATTTAGTAAATAAGATATGAATAAGATATTTTACATAAAAGGCGTTTACATATAAGTCCACAAGAGAAAATAATAGTTGAATTTACATCCCCTTGATTCTTAATACTCTGTTGTGAATGATCCACAGCTGTGTTTTTTTGAGTCCCTTGTTTGTCCTGAACAGTGAAACTGTCTGCTGTTCTTCAGAAAAATCCTTTAGGTTCCACAGATTCTTTGGTTTTCCAGCATTTTTGTGTATTTAAACCCTTTCCAACAATGACTGTATGATTTTGAGATCGATCTTTTCACACTGAGGACAACTGAGGGACTCATATGCAACTATTACAGAAGGTTCAAACACTCACTGATGCTCCAGAAGGAAAAACCACACATTAAGAGCAGGGGGTGAAAACTTTTGGAATTTGAAGATCAGGGTAAATGTATCTTATTTTGTCTTCTGGGAGACATGTAAGTATCTTCTGTAGTCTCTGAAGGGCAGTACTAACTGAAAAAAAGAAGATATTTAGGCAAAATAAAAATAAATAAAATTGAAATAAATAATAAAAATCCTGTCATTAATTATCTTCGTTTATCCTCAGAACACAAAATCTAAACATGCTGGATCTAAATCTTTGTTTTTCATTATAAACTGTATCTTCACATTCCTTACTCAAAAAAACATGGTTATTATAGTTAAAGCATGGTAACCACAAATTAACCATGTTTTTGCTACACTAACCATAGTTTAAACATGGTTTTTGTAGTAAAACTGCGATTAAAGAGAAAAACATGGTTACTACACACCTTTACTATAGTAAAACCATGGTTAATTTTTACACTTTATTCATTTTTCTTTTTGTTTTTATAACTATACCGCCTTAATGGTGTGATGTTTTCTGTTTAATAAAAAAGAATTTCAAAAAAAGATTCAAAGTCCTGATTTAAAAACAATCAGTTCGCAATATGCGCTTCGAAATCCCGATCTGAATCAAATTATTCGCGATCTGAACCTGCTCTGAAGTCCCGATTTGATTAATGATTCACAAGTCATCAGATCAAGACTCAAAAAGCAGTTTGTGAATCACTCAATTAAAAAAAATGACTCGCAAATCCGCTCCGAAGTTCCGATCTGAATCAAATGATTCGTGAACCCGTTCTGAAATTTTGATCTAATAAATCAAATGATTCACGATCCACTCTCCAAAGTACCGATCTGTATAATGATTCGCGAACCATCATTTCAGATCAGCAGTCGGAGCGCGAATCGCGAATCATTCAATTCGAGAAATGATTCGCGAACAAGCTCCAAAGTCCCGATCTAAATCAAGTGATTTGTGATATGCGACGTTCCGATCTAAACCATTTTACGTGGTTCTTAAAATCAATACAAGATGTCGAAATTCAAAAATGAATGGCTCTTTTAATATGACTTGGTTTTTGCTAGTGAATCACTTGAACAGAATGATCCAAGTCACGAGTTTGAATCAATCGGAGCGGTTCCAGCGTAAATGACTCACTCAATTGATTCGGTTTGTCCGTTCCAACACATTTACTATTAATACTACTGGCTTAGCTCGTTAGTTTTAATGACATTACCCGAAATAAGAAAAAAAAAAAAAGAAAAAAAAAAAAAGATCTGAGAACAGTTTAAGCTTTTTAAAAAAAATTAATGTATTACATCTTATTAGGCCTATATAATAATAATATATTTTATAATATCATATATTTTTAATTGCATTGATTACATTTAGTACATTAGTGATAACATGGGGAAAGATTACTCTGACCTTCTGACCTGCCATTTCAGAATGAGCAACATGGCATCAGCTGAAAAAGAAAGTTGTGAAAGAGACAAAGGCAGTTTTTTTTTTTTTTGAAGAAGAAGAAGAAGAAGAAAAAAAAAGTTAGAGAAGATATTTACTTTTTGCAAAAAAAAAAAAAAAACTGCCTTTGTCTCTTTCACAACTTTCTTTTTCAGCTGATGCCATGTTGCTCATTCTGAAATGGCAGGTCAGAAGGTCAGAGTAATTTTTTCCCATGTTATCACTAATGTTAGGGTCATTGACGTATAAGGATTTTCGACAGGCAAATTTTCAAAATACAAAAATTTGTAATATCTTTTGTAGCTGTTAAAAATTTAAATAAAATAAATTCATATTAATTCATTCATATTAAAGTGATTTTAGTGTTTTTTTCATCTAGATAAATCAGCCATAGCCTTAAAAAATGTCATGTGGTGCGACCATGATTTGTATTAAAATTAATTTCCTTAACATGCTTAACATTTTTATTTAGATGTTCTCAGTAATTAAAGTGTTTAGAAACAAAGTATCTGAATTTCTTTTGAGTTTTTGTAAATAATAGTCTCATATTTTTGCTCTATAATTTCAAAGTTGCCTTTTTAAATGTAGTTAGCAGACTTATTTTTCTGTAAAATGCATAAAACTGATAAAAATGTTTTAAAAATACCATTCACTTAAGCATACTGTAGCAGTGGTTCATATTTCAGACACAGAAATCAGATAACTTATTTTTAATTTAATACAGTTATTGCTATTATTGGTCGCACCACATGACACAAAGGCCTATACCATTAAAAATCTATTTAAAGAAACATGCGTAAAAAGTGCAGCACGTGGCATTAATTGCAGTCATTTTTTTAGACCCAATTATTTGTGAACTTTGTCCAGTCTTGGCTGCTCAATTGACCCTTCACTGGGAGTTTGATTGACAGGCGATCTGACCAATTATGACCATTTTTGTCCGACAAACAAACCAGACAGGAGAGCAGAACAACATTACTGGACTTGAACTTGAAAAATAGTGTGCATTGACATCTTTTAACAGTAAAAATTAGATAACTTCTGATGTTCATTCATGTTTATTTTGTGCTATAACTAGTAATAGATGATGGGTTCACATGCCGCTTGAATTGAGGTGCTACAGCGATCTGTCAGGACACATTAAAGAGACACAAAACAGTATTTCTTCTTTGAATTTCTTTAAAAAAATGCCTACATTTGAACTCTGAGACTTTGTTTAATAACCTGCTGTGTCGTTTTTGTCTGCACATTTCCAGTGTCTTCTTTGCCTGTGATGTATTTTTTACTGCATGAGGACATAATTTGTGGCATAAAAGTGCCATGGTTTGTCGGACGTAGCAACAGTAACTAAGGGGGGCGTGTCTTTGTGAAGGGTCAATTTAAAGTAGCGGAAGGTTGCTGGCTCAGGTTCTGAGATGAAATCATAAACATCTTTCTTACATTAGAAAATTACATCTGGATTTTGTGCTTGACTGCAGGGTCAGATTAAACATGCTGCCTATGGAGAGTGCTTATTATACTTTCCTTGGCAGTGGAATCTGGTAAAATAGATTAAAATAGTTATTAATGAATTTAAAAATAAACTTTGGTCTTAAATGACCAAAACTGCATAAAAATCTATTCCAAATTACACTAAAATAAAGTATTTTATGTATATAAAACATTAATTGAATATAAAAGTATAAAACTGCCAATCTGGGACATTTATTTTAATGGAAAACATTCTGCAGCGGTCGCACCACATGACATTTCAAATTCAGTCAAAATTTACAAACACAAGAACTGACCACCTAAATAAAACAAGCTAGGTTCCCATGAAAGGTCACTATGAAATTTATAATGAAATAACTTAATTTTCTTTGCTGTTTTGAGGTCATACCACATGATATCCAAATTTAGTACCTACATACCAGCCGTTAAAAAGGTTCTTTTTTTCCATATTTTAAAGAGTTACAAACCTGCTTGATGCATCTATGGGTCCTTGGCATGTTGGTATATGATGAAAAGTCCTATCTTTGAATGAATTTCAATATAAAAGTCTCAAAATGGGAATTTCTTGATGGTCGCACCTCATGATATTTCATAAAATTGAGATTATCGGATAAAGTTTGTTTGAATATTATGATGGAAATATAAATGCAAAAGCTTTGTAATTTTATACAGGATTACAAAACACATTGAAAAACATGCCAACTAGTGCAGAAAGTTAATTTGAGTAAATTTAGGGTAATTTCAAAGACGTTTCCAAAACAAAAGTTATGGCCGGAAGGTCGCACCACATGATGTTTTGACAATTTTAATAGCAGAAAAATTATAAATGTTTTTTGAAAAGTTAAAGGTGGTACATATGCGGGAGAGGTAATTCTTATATATGGCATCTTTGTTTATAAATTTAACCCAATTTGGAAAAAAATGCTGACGAACAGAAAATTTAGGCGTAATGTCAATGACCCATAACTCAAGTGTGTTGCAAACATGTTTTCAACTCAACGTCTTTCTCTGGTAGTTTTTGTTGGAATAAAAAGAAGACACAAGGCAGAGCTCCAAAAACACAGGCAGTAATTTGTTTTTAATTCTTCGTTACATTCATTCATTCACTGAACTCTAGTGTCGTACAGCAGATCGACGTCGGCGCCCTCTGTGTGTCTGGAGACAAACTGCATGCGTACATAAGGTCAGGGGTCAGAAATCACTTCATAATTCAAAATCATTTACATTTGTGTAATCAAATTTACTGTGATCTGCATTCAGCACTTCATTGGGCTGCTCTGACAGGGAATGGAGCTCAGAACCGCTCACAGATGTGTGCGTTGACGGATGAACGCGTGTCAGTTGTTTGCCTCGTCGTCGCTGTGTTCGGCGCGCTCGTCTTTGCTCTCGCTGAGCGAGCTCTCGTCGATGTTCTCCAGCGATTCGGCGTGTTGGATGGAGAGTTCGGACATCGGGATGTTGGACAGCGGGTTTTGTTCCGGGAACAACCACGGCTTAAAACCAGGACTATGCTTCTGCTTCCACTCGGGATACCGAAGACACGCTTTACTGATGCGCTTCATCGCCTGAGACACACACAAAATAAACAAACAAACAATAAATATTAAAATAAATACTAAAAATTAATAAATTTTTGATTGAATAAAGTAATTAAAATGACGAAACCTTTTAGCATGTTTTGACCCCTAGCATGTTAAAAACCCTAAAAATATTGAGAGATAATTTTTTGTCAGTATGTCACAGCCCCATGTCTTAAGCAGAGGACTGACTGAATTAGTTTAGTTCTTTTAAAAAGTCTTACTTCAGACTAGTTGAAAAATCATATCCAAAAAATGTGTTTATTATATTACACTTTATCTATTTGCACCTGTAGATTTAAGTATAGTACATATCTTTAAAAGTTTCTTTCTCCACTTCAGCAGCACTTACAAACACCAAAACTTAGAGGTTTATTCCTCTCTATATTCTGAAGGTTTTTACAGAAGGGTTTGTTTATGTATCAATCACATTGGATTATACAACATTTTATACCTAAAAACATGGTGAAAATGCCTTTTTTTTTTTAAATGCATCGAGTTGGTTTCTCCACTACAGCAACACTTACATACACCAAAACTTACAGTTTTATTCCTCTCTATATTCTGAAGGTTTTTACTGAAGGGTTTGTTTAAATATGGTTTGTCCTAATTTATACAACATTTTATACCCTAAAACATGGTGAAAATGCACATTTTTAATGGCAGCGAGTTTGTTTCTCCACTTTGGCAGCACTTGCGTACATCAAAATTTACAGTTTTATTCCTCTCTATATTCTGAAGGTTTTTACAGAAGGGTTTATGTGTCATTCACATTGGATTATACAACATATTATACCCAAAAACATGGCGAAAATGCATTTTTTTAAATGCGTTGAGTTGGTTTCTCCACTACAGCTGCACTTACATACACCAAAACTTAGAAAACATTAATAAAATTATATGCAAGTCTATGTGAGGCCTCAACTAGCACAAAAACGCTTAGCATGTTATCAACAAAATCCCTTAAATTATTGAGAGATATTCTTTTTTTTGTCAGTATGTCACAGCCCTGTGTCTGATATGAGCCTCTTAATTAACAGAGGACTGATTCTCTGAAAGTCTTCTTTTATACTAGTTGAAAGAGAATATCCAAACACATTTAAGTGTTTGTTATATTTTACTTTATACATTTGCACCTGTAGATTTCAAGTATAGTACATATCTTTAAAAGTTTCTTTCTCTACTTCAGCAAAACTTACATACACCAAAACTTACAGTTTTATTCCTCTCTATATTCTGAAGGTTTTGTTTATGTATCATTCACATTGGATTATACAACATTTTATACCTAAAAACATGGTGAAAATGCATTTTTTTAAATGCATCGAGTTGGTTTCTCCACTTCAGCAACACTTACATACACTAAAACTTACAGTTTTATTCCTCTCTATAGTCTGAAGGTTTTTACTAAAGGGTTGATTTTTATAATATTTTATTCCTAAACATGGTGAAAATGTATTTCTTCTGTCCGCTTCATCTCCTGAGACACACGCACAAAATAAATAAACAAACAAATGGAAAAATAGAAAATAACACTGGAAAATGAGATTCAATAATTCTAATTCTAAAAGTAGATTAACAAAATTATTTAAAACAAACAAAAATTGGTTAGCATAAATGCTAAAACATGATTACAATAAATATAAAAATAAATAAAAAAATAGAATAAAAAAAATATTTTTAATTAAATATTTTATTAAAATGATACAGATGCTAAAAAAATTCATAAATATGTTTGTCTAAACGGACCTCAACCAGAAAAAAAAAAAAAAAAAACATTTAGCAAGTATCAACAAAAATACTTTTGAATACATCCCTAAAAATACTGAGATATTTTTTGTCAGTATGTCACAGCCGTATGAGCCTCTTAATTAACAGAGGACTGAAACTGAAGAGCGTTTGTGTTCATCCAGACACACACACACACACACACTCTAATTCAATCACAGACACACATTTAGACACACTGCAGCTCTTTGTCTCACTGACGTCTCAGAATAGTTGTTTGTATCGTCTGTTGCTTTACTTCTGCAGTCTTTCTTCTCTCTTTAAAATCATTTCAATTGCTCTGAAACTTTATTGACTAAAGCCGAACATCCTGTCTGACTGCATTGATGCTGTAGAAATGACTGTGTTCATGATGTTAGTGCGCATTTAATGTTTTACAGGTTCTTTTGTCACTCAGTGTCTCTTCATTTATCAATCAATCACTCATCTGTTTTTTCACTCTGCGACATTTCCTGGTAAAACTGATGACCTACTTTAACACACTCACACACTCGAGTCTGTCATTCTGTGTGTTTATAGGGTTAATTCTGTTAGGAATGAAGAAGAGATGAAGAGCTACAGAACAAATAACCATCAGAGAGGAGGATGAATTAGTGTAAGAATAAAGAGTGTAAGGATGGAATGAATTACTGCACATTTTACTCACTTTAGGCGCCAAGAACTGGGAAGACTTGTTAACAACCCATTTGGGAAGAGAACCTGAGAGAGACACAATGAAAGATCTAGTTCAGGGCTGTAAAAATCTAAGTCAAGTCAAAGTCAAAGTAAAAATTCAACAAAGTAAAATGTGATTAAAATAAATAAAAAAAACAGAGGAAAACAACAATAAACAACAATAAAAAGTAAACTGAAATAAATTAAGTATAAAATGTTAAAAAGTAAGTATAAAAATAAATTAACATTCATTTTATAAAATAAATGAACAAATAATAATCAATGAAAAATATGACTAAAATATTAATAAAAACAAATAAATGATTAAAAATGATTAGAATAAATATTAAAATAAATAATACAAATTAGATTAAAATGTAAATAAATATGTATTTATATATTTAGCAAAAATGTACAAAAATTACGTCACCTTTCGGGTCCACCTGTGCTAGGTATGTTAAGGTGCAGCTGGTTGGACCAGTGCGTTGGATCAGGTATCCCGTCTGGATGGAAACGGCTCGCACCAGATCCTTCTTTGGAGGATATTTCTGAAAACACACACACACACACACACAAACAAACAATCAAATCAATTAATCAATCACACATCAAGATCAGACTGGAATAACACTCAGTATAACATCACTATGGTTACGGGAACACTATGAGCTCTCATTCTACATCCCATAATGATCAAAATGACACTCTGGTCTCAGTGTGTTTGAGTGAGTGAGTCTGTGTCAGTGTATGTGAGAGACAATGAGAAGAACAAGAGATAAACCAAGGTATGACTCTCTGTGGCTCTCTTTCTGTGATGACAGTCAGATCAATGCAGTGTGGATCTGCGGCAGACCAGTCTGATCACGTGACTACAGATTCCACAACTTTATCACACACACACATCTGTACAGGATAACAGTGACACACTCCAGCTGTTGTAGTGAACACAGACCATCATCACATCATTAGTAACGATCAGAAGATCGTTAGCAGCAGAATCATTACTGTCCTGACGGTCACACAAACACACGTCACTGATGAACACTGACCGCACAGAAGAATCAATGCAGCGCTGCACACTCAATCACAAACAGAACAGCACAGCCATTGCCAAACTTGAAGCAAACATAGTTTCGTGAAGTCTGTCATATGTTGTTAATAATTTAACAACATATTCTTAGGATCACAGTTCTCTGAAAAAGAAAGAAAACATCCGAAAAGCACATATCTATTTGTACCTCTAGATTTCAGGTATAGTACATATCTTTAAAAGTTTGTAACTCCACTTCAGCAGCACTTACATACACCAAAACTTACATTTTTATTCCTCTCTATATTCTGAAGGTTTTTACTGAAGGGTTTGTTTAAATATGTTTTGTCCTAATTTATACAATACTTTATTCCTAAAAACATGACACAAATGCACATTTTTAGAAAGCAGTGAGTTTGTTTCTCCACTTCAGTAGCACTTACATACACCAAAACTTACAGTTTTATTCCTCTCTATATGCTGGAGGTTTTTATAGAAGGGTTTGTTTAAATATGGTTTGTCCTAATTTATACAACATTTCATACTCTAAAATTTGGTAAAAAACGCTCATTTTTAAATGGCAGCGAGTTTGTTTCTCCACTTTGGCAGCACTTGCGTACATCAAAATTTAGGGTTTTATTCCTCTCTATATTCTGAAGGTTTTTGCTGAGGGGTTTGTTCATATATTATTCACACTGATTTATATAAAATTTTATTCCTAAAAACATGGTGAAAATGCACATTTTTAGAAGGCAGTGAGTTAGTGCCTCCACTTCAGCAGAACTTTCATGCATCAAAATTTACAGTTTTATTCCTCTCTTTATTCTGAAGGTTTTTACTGAAGTGATTGTTTTAATATGATTTGTCCTAATTTCTACAATATTTTATTTTCAAAACCCTGACGAAAATGCTAAACTTTAAAGGTTGTGAGTTAGTGCCTCCACTTCAGCAGAACTTTCATGCATCAAAATTTACAGTTTTATTCCTATCTATATTCTGAAGATTTTTACTGAGGGGTTTGTTCATATATTATTTACACAGTTTTTTTTTTTCCACCTTTTTATTCCATGAACATTGTGAAAACATATTTTGAATAGTATTTTCTGATTTATGGAATAAGTGCATGTTTCATTTGCAAATTAATAATAAAGTACAATAAAGTATTATATCAGTGACACTAAATTAAAACAGCTCACTCACAGCATGTTTGACAGAGTAGTTCATGATGATGTAATCGTTGCCCATGGGCAGCCAGGACCGCAGGGTGATGACATCACGGTTCTTCAGCGGTTTAGGACACTTCCCTAAAAACATAAAACCATCAGTCAGATGATGTTCATTTCATAAACACAAAGTAAAGTGCATATTTTCATTTTTAAAGACTAACATTGCACATTGGCAGTACTCACAGGAGTAATAGCCCACATCTGCATTGACTGTCAGTTTGCCGATGTCGAATGTCTCGATGACATTCGCGTCCCATTTCCGCCGATACTCGATGTCGTGGAGCACGTCATACATGGTCTCAGCTGGGATGTCCTTACACATCATCCGACACTGAGGAGAGAGCAGAACAACTAAATTATCCAGAATGCATCACAGGCCATAAAGTGTCAAGAAAGCTAAAGCCTAAATAAAACCATGAAAAAACACATTTTCATTACTTGAAATAAAATTTAAAAAGTAATAAAAAAAAAAAAAAAAAAATATAATAATAATAATAATAATAATAATAATAATAATATTATATATATATATATATATATATATATATATATATATATATATATATAAATAAATAAATGACAAAAATTACTAAATTTTAAACAAATGAACAGTTAAAATGTAAATATCTTTGGAAATGGACCAATATATTAACTGTGCAATTTTTTGTGAAGTAGCAGACCATATTCATTGTTGGGTCCTAAAATAAAAGCTGTAAATGAAGCTTGAAACACATCTGGGATAACTCAAGCGTCTGTGACCCTAAAACAGAAGCACATGCATGTAACTAATGACCTACATCAGGTGAAATGAGGCTGCAGTTACTCTGATTCTGAAGTGATTTGTAAAATAATAAACCAGGCCATTAAAGTAGATCTCATCTCAACAGCACCTAGGGGTTTTCTAGAGCAATGATAAGAATGAGATAACCTATGAAAAACAGCTGGAGGCGCAGAAATGTCACACTAAAAGTCTTACTAGTGATAAAAGAAAAAAAAAATTGTGATTTAAAATGATGCGAAGATTTATGCAGAACAAACTTCCACAGCAGTTACAAACATGTTCATTCTCATTAACAAACTAAAAGTATTAAGTCTTTTTTGCTAACTTAAAAGTGAAATGACATAAAAAAAAAATTACATGAAAAATGTGTTTTTAAATTTTTGTATATAAAACTTTTTTGTATATAACTTATATAACTGTTTTTCTATATAAAAGTTTTTTTGCCAAGGCAACATCTCATTTTCATTTAGTTTGATTTAAACACTAAAATCAAACACTGGAATTAAATGAAAACTAAAACTGAAATAAATAAAATTTATAAAAATATTAAAAAAGACAAAATACACATAATATTACAAAAAACTTAAAGTATATCAAAAACTGAAAATATAAAAATAAAAGCCAATTCAAAATATTAATAAAATCTACAATGGTGTTGAACTAATACTAAAATAACATTGACTCACAAGTTAATGATTAACCAGAGATCAAAAGGTTTAGGACATGTTTTATAAATAGAAATAACTTAGTGCAGTACACTGGATTTATGTAACACAGACTCAGACTCAATCCTTGAGCAAAGTTATACCTCTTTAAATCACTTGTTGACATGAAACATTAGCTCATGCGAGTTAAACAAGAGAAACATGATGACCTTGAGTAAGTCTCCGCAGCAAACGCTGAACTGACTTCACTGTAAACACACTCATAATGGCTCACTGCAAACACTGATCACTAGAAACAAAGCAAAAGAGTCGCCAAACTGAACGCAGTAAACTAGCTGTATTTGAGAGTTTTAGAAGACACACCAGGAAAGAAAGTGAAGGTCTTGTTACTCATTTCACTTCTGAACAGGTCAATAAATTAAAACACATTTACATACAGATGTCCTAAACGTACAGCAGAGAGGATAAAATGAGGAATAATAATAAAATAATAATAATAATAATAATAATAATAATAATAATAATAATAATAAAAAGTTAATATTTAATAACAAAAAAAGGTAGCATGAACAAAAACTTTAAGTGTTCATTTTATTGCACTTTATCTATTTGCATCTGTAGATTTCAATTACAGAAAATATCTTTAAAAGTTTCTTCACTTCAGCAGCACTTACACCAAAACTTATAGTTTTATTCTCATCTATATTGTGATAGTTTTCACTGAGGGGTTTGTTCAATTCTTTACGCTGATTTACAAAACATTTTATTCCTAAAACCATGGTGAAAATACACCTTTTTTTAAAAAGACGGAGTTTTTTCTCCACTTCAGTAGCACTTACATACATCAAAATGTACAGTTTTATTCATCTCTATATTCTGAAGGTTTTTATAGAAGGGTTTGTTTAAATATGATTTGTCTTAATTTATACGATACTTTATTCCTAAAAAACATGGCGAAAATGCAAATCTTTAAAGGTTGCGAGTTTGTTTCTCCACTTCAGCAGCACTTACAAACACCAAAACTTAGAGATTTATTCCTCTGTATATTCTGAAGGTTTTTACAGAAGGGTTTGTTGATATATCATTTACACCGATTTACACACCATTTTATACATGAAAACATGGTGAAATTTTAAATCTTTAAAGGTTGTGAGTTTGTTTCTCCACTTCAGTAGCACTTAAATTTTTAATTCACTTTAAAGTTTTTTGATATATTATTCACACTAATTTATACATTTTATTCCTAAAAACATGATGAAAATGTACATTTTTAAAAGACAGCGAGTTTGTTTCTCCACTTCAGCAGCACTTACATACACCAAAATAAGCTGCTTTGAATGAAAGCATCTGCCAAAAGCATGCATGTAAATGTACAAATTATCATAAGAAACTAAACTATGCTGTTATTCTTTAAATATATAAATTAAAAACCTTACTATAATTATACATGACTTCAGGGGAACAAATGCAATGTCAAAAGTGTGACTTGTATCACACTTTGAAATTGATAGAAAAATCAGACACAAGGATCTGTCCTGGGTTCTCTGCTATTTTCAATATACATGTTGCCCCTTGGTCATATTATTAGAAAATACAGGATAAGTTTATATTGTTATGCTGTTATTGACATCCCATGGTAACTAGGAATTACACAAGCTTCAGTCAGGATCCAGAACACCTGAGAAGAGATGATGCCAACTCCTCAGAGGACCTCAGACGATGCCAAACCTGAAACAACATTCAGCACTATCAAATTTTGCTATAAGTTTGATTGCAACATATAACCATTACGGTTACTAGTGTTCATCGTCTGTTTGATTATGCCAATATTAACGGATTTTCTGACATAGAACCACTAGCAAGCTACTACTAAATATATTGTAGAATCTTTGGGTCCTATTTTAACGATCTAAACGTAAAGTGTAAAGCGCACGGCGCAGGCGCGCTCAGGGCGTGTCTAGATCAACTTTTGCTAATTTAACGACGGGAAAACGGTCCGTGCGCCCGGGCGCATAGTCGAAATGGGTTGTCCCTATTCTCTTAATAAGTAAGGGGTGTTTTTTGGGCGTAACGTGCAATAAACCAATCAGAGTCTCATCTCCCATTCCCTTTAAGAGCGAGTTACGCTCCTCAGTAAACTGAGTTCAACGAGTGATGTTTTGATGAAATTACCTGTTAAGTGGCCAGTCAATATTTCATTCGTCTGCGTTGGATGCAGGCTTTCAAATAGCTCCATGCGAGGAGTCAGTTTATATATGTGTGTGTATTGGCACGATTGTTCAATTAATTAGCCAATTTCATTCATCATTATAAGTACTAATAGGCTGAACTGCAAATAGGTCGCCTAATTCTGCTACACGCAGTGGCTATCCATCATTACATTATTATATTTATGTAGCCTACACTATAATATTGTTTTACACTGTAATCCTTTTGTTTTTAATATTTGGCATGTTTGTGTGATGCGCATCCCTGTGTGTAATAAGCAAAGTGAAACACGCGTTGTGGACCTGCCCAGAGGCGCATGATCTACCAATGCGCTCTTTAAATAACAAAAAAAAAATATTGGGCCATTGACTTTAGAGCAGGTTTGAGTTGGTCTATGGCGCAGTCTATTTTCAGTTCCTCAAAATAGCAACGCTGCGCCCGAACACACCTCTTTTTTAGACCAGCAGGCCCATGGCCGCACAAACGGGCGCAAATGCATTTGCTAATTAAACGACGCGGCGCTGGACGGGAAAATGCCAACTGGATCTGACTTAAACTAGCAAACAGCAAAGATTTGTATTGTCATAAGTATAGTCATAATTCTAAAAAAAATTGACAAAAATGTCCATAAGGTTGCACAAGGGTTAAACATGGTATTAGATGATTAAATGTGATTTAGAAACAAACAACTAAAGTTGAAATCATCTACAGCAGCAGCAAACATGATCATTAATGACCTCAGAGCTGATGGTCAGACCGTGGTGAAAGAGACAGAAGGACCGAAACGCATGAGTGGGATTTCCTGAAGCTCCACTGAAGCCCAACATCATGAGTGGGAGGACAGACTGTGTGTGTGTGTGTGGTTTGGGGGAAGCCCAACAGCTTTAAGGAGAATCTGACATCTACAGCCACCCACATAGATCTGCATGTGTGTGTGTTTATGTGTATGTGTTCTGCTTTAGCTATAGCAAACTATTTGATGCCCGCAGTCGTGTGTTTCTACCCTGACATCTATTCTTTCATCATCAACACACGCACAGACTACGATGATCTCCAACTGAAGTCTTTCTGTGATCTGCGCCTTTCTTTCACCTACTAATGAGCCGAAAACGAACCGCAAACCAGCAGCAGAGGAGATTCTAATGCAGCGAATCCATCGCCAGCTTCATTCGGTGACACTTTCAAGGGAGTTTGAGCAGAAAACATTTGCCTGAAGCTCCTGACGATAAGAAATACTCAAACTACTGCTGTATAAATGCAAATGGAAGCACGTTATCAGCTGTACAAAAGACATGTGGAGCGGAGGAAACGTCTGAATGCTTTACAGATACAACGCCCTTTACAGACACACCACTGCAATATCACACACGCACCGCAATCGAAGATCAAAATCAAACACACACACACTTACACATCTAAATGTGGACACTGCGTAGACTTATCAGTTTTATACATGTGACCCTGGAGCACAAAACCAGTCTTAAGTTGCTGGGGTATATTTGTAGCAGTAGCCAAAAATACATTGTATGGGTCAAAATTATCAAAAAAAAAAAAAAAAAAATGTATGCCAAAAATCATTAGGATATTAAGTAAAAATCATGTTCCATTAAGATATTTAGTAAATTTCGTACTGTAAATGTATCAAACCTTAATTTTTGATAAGTAATATGCATTGCTAAGAATTTAATTTGGACAACTTTAAAGGCGATTTTCTCAATACTTTTTTTTTTTTTTTTTGCACCCTCAGATTACAGATTTCAAATAGTTGTATCTCAGACAAATATTGCCCTATCCTAACAAACCATACATCAATGGAAAACTTATTTATTAATCTGTCAGATCAGAAGATGCACAGTCTCAATTTTGAAAAATTTACACTTATGACTGGTTTTGTGGTCCAGCTGTTACAAATACTATGCATTTATTTATTTATTTTCAATAAATCGTTAAATTTTTTTATACTATTTTTACAAATTAAGGCCCAAAAAGGGTTTGAGATATTTTGTCAGGTGTATACAGTGCTGCTACAGAATTTTCTATATTTCTGCGTAAATATGACCTAAAAAGTCCTGCAAATCAAACAAGTGAGAAAAATATTTTCTTTGTCATTTATTCGTTGACAAAAATGATCCAGTGTTACGTATCTGTGCGTTGCGTATGTATGTGAATCTCTTGGATTAGCAGTTCATTTAAAGGTGAAATTAGAGTCCATCTGTGCACATATGTTTTCAGTCGGAGCAATGACTATCAAATATCAGTATGTGACCCGTTTCATTCAACGAACAGGGTCTATCAAAGTCTGATCTTGTTTGTGGAAGTGAATAATGTCATGAACAAAGAAGATTACTGGAGGACCTCAGAAAAAGAGCTACAAAAGGTTGCAAAACCATCTCTAAAGAGTTCGGACTCCACAAATCCACAGTCAGACAGACTGTGTGCAAATGGAGGAAATACAAGACCTCTGTCACCTTCCTGAGAATCGGTTGACCAACAATGATCACTCCGAAGCAGAATGTCTAATAGTCTGTGAGCTTGCAAATGTTCCCGGGATAACTTCTAAGCAGCTAAAGATCTTTCTCACATTGGCTAATGTTAACAGGGTTCTAAGTCAAATGTCAAATTCCCTGATCTTTCCCTGACTTTCACTGACTAAAAAGCTGAATTTCCATGACCTATAATGAACGGATCCATCCATTTGCAAGCTTTATTTACTTGATCACAGATGTTTTTTAGTACAAAACACACATATACACTACTTATTTTTGGGGGGTTTTTTTACCCGTTAAATGCACTTTGATATTTTTCTGTACTATTTCAACAGAAATTGACTTCTGGCAAAATGTGTGAAACAACACAATAAAACAAAACACAGTATAGAAAAATTACATTTTGGTAAATGGAAACAAAAACTGAAAGCAACAAACACAAATCCCTGATATTCCATGACTTGGACAAAATACATATAAAATTCCCTGACTTTCAATGTCTGGAATAGACTTTTTAAAATTCCATGATATTCCAGAAATTCCATGACCTGTGGGAACCCTGTGTTAATGTTCATGAGTCCACCATCAGGAGAACACTGAGCAACCAATGGAGCACATGGCAGAATAGCAAGAATAAAGCCACTGTTCTCCAAAAAGAAAACTGCTTGCTAAATATCTTGAAACTTGCATTTTCCAGGCATCACATTTTAGGCCCGTTTCCACCACGGAATAAAAAAAAAGTCATCTTATTTTTGTGTATCTTCACAATTGTGAGTTATAAAGTCAAAATTGCAAGATATAAACTTGTAGTTCTGAGACATAATGTTGCAACTGCAAGTTATAAAGTCAGAATTGTGTGATATAAACTCGTA